>JABTXL010021554.1:1496382-1513609 GCA_025134845.1 Neodon shergylaensis | reverse complement strand
GAAGAAGAAGAAGAAGAAGAAGAAGAAGAAGAAGAAGAAGAAGAAGAAGAAGAAGAAGAAGAAGAAGAAGAAGAAGAAGAAGAAGAAAAGGACATGACGACTCCTAGGTAAGGTGAAGGAGAAAGTTTATTGTAAATAAGTGGGAGAGTATAGGTAGAGGCAGGGACATCTGGGAGAATCCAGAGTGCATACAACCAGGCTGAGCTGGGCCATTTTGGGGAGAGGACATGGGGAAGGAGAAGGGAAAAGGGAGAAAAGGGAGACAGGTGCAGCCATGAGGCCAAAGATTTAAAAAGGGCAGATAACTAAAATGTCTGGGGAAAAGCCTCTGGGGGAAGAGCAGGCCAGTCTCTGGGCTGGAGATTTCAGGGTAGGGAGAGGGATATACAAGCCATACCCTGTAACAGGTAGAGACTAACGGATGCTGGGAGAACTTGGCAACCCAGGTCCAGATTTAACATGTTTTAAATAGATGCTCCAGTTTGTCCCGGGTTTAAAACTTAACACGTTTTATTACTATTTCAATTACTTGTTATGGAGTTAAGTTGTTTCTGTCCTCTATTTAAGTTTTGTCTATTAATCCGTTTATTCTAAATTTTTGAAGTATAAATTTTCTTAGTATTCTGTGATGATTTTCTGCATTTTATTAGATTCTGTGCCACCACTATCACCATCACCCCCTTTTTGCCACCAGTTGTGTTAGTTTGATTCCTCTCTATCTTTTGCTTAGTGTTCATCCATCTTGTTTATTTTTCTAAAGAACTCACTCTTTGTTGGTTTAATGTGGCTTATTTAGCCACCATTCCTGCCTTAATCTTTATTATTTCTTATCATCTTTATCTTTCATTTTTTTCTATTTTGCTGTAGTTTTTAAAATTATTGAATAATTCCTTTTTCAATTTATTTACTAATTTTTCAATCACCCCTTTCTAACAATTCAAATGTGTTAATTTTTTATTAAAATTCAATTGTAGAGGTCACAAGGTCCTTGTGCTCACTAATAAGCCCTAGGAAAAACAGAGATGTTAAACGTGTAGGGTCGTCTCCTCAAAGGAGGAGGTATATACATGTTTTCCACCTGGATAACTGAGAGTGTGTAGCTAACAGCCTGGTGATCTGTGCTATCTGTAGGGTCAGGCAACATCCAAATTCCCCAGGCTATCATGTTTACTCCAGACTCTTCCTCTTTAGCCCTTTATCATGAGCATTGTTTCCAGGTCAATAGAACCTGTCCCTAAGGGAGATGCTACACATACTTTGTAGTTTGATGACCTCTATGGCCTAGACTACATCAGGTATCCCCCTAAATCCTTAAGCTATTGAATCCATTCTTATGGAAAAGCTCACATGTAATTTTGAAAACATTCAGTTGTGGTCTCATCTTAAACATTATTGTGATAGTTGTCACCAGAAAATTTTCCCCAAAGTTGTACAGTTTTTAAATATGTCAAAAATGAACTGGTCAGAAGTTTAAACCAGCATATAAACACTGGCTAGCTAAGTTGTGTTGAGCCAGATTTCTTTCTGGCCTCATGCTAGCCATGACATTCATTTGGGGGGACCCCCTACACCACACAGTATCAAATTCCTAAACTTAACACTCCTCTTTAAACTTCACACTCCTCTTTAGTTTCTACCACCTCCAAGTTCCCTTGCTAATCAATTCATCAGAATATTTCAGTGCACCTGCGTTCCCTCAATCAGCCCTTTGTCCATTGTGGTCAAGTCTACCGCTAATTAGTATTTCAGTAGCTTTTGGTATTTCCAGTCTTCCTTTTTGTTTTCCCAGTAAAATAAAAATTGTTGCTTTTTTTCTCCAAGAAGACATCTAAATTTTAAAACTACATCAGAAACACAGCTGATAGAAGGTAGTCAAGATAAAAGTAACACCTGGTTTCCTTATCCGCTGCCAGTGCACTGCGGAGGAGGGCGTGGCAAATTTTCTGGAGAAAGTTTAACTCCTGAGAACGTTATGTCTCCTACTATAATATTTTGACTTGCGTAAAAGCCTTTTCCCAGTTCACTGCAGTTCTTTTATTGACATCTGTCAGGTCCCTTCAGGCAATGTCAGTGCCTATCTTAAGAGGGTGAGAGAAAGCAGAGGCTTGTCAAAACGATTCTTCCACTCTCAAACTTTCAAACAGGCTGCGACACTTTATTAAAGTCATAGCTTTGAAGAGAAAACGAGATACTGAGATCTGACTCTGTGCTATCTGAGCTATGGCCTACGTTCATGATTTTTGTGTCACATTCGTAAGAGTTGAGCAATTCAGAAACCCTCGAGTCAGCCTGGCACCTCAGTCACTTCCACTGTGTTAGCAACAGCTCTGAGCATCACTGGGTCATCTCACATCTCGCATCTTCAGTACCATTGTGCTACTCTGAACTAGCAGACTCTCCTGTCTGGGTTCCCCAGGCCTGCAGGCATTGCTGTATGTTTCTTGCTTTCCTGTGTGACTCATTTCAGAACTACTTTAAATCTGCATTTAGAATTATGCTTTTAGTAAAAGGCAAAAGATTTATATGAACTGGTCTTTGATGACTGCCCTAATTGTCAACACAGCCTTCTTCTAGGCACTGAGGGAAGCAGATGCAGAGATCCATAGCCAAGCCCTGGGCCGAGCTTTAGGAGTCCAGTAGAGGAGAGGGAAGAGGGATTATATGAGCATGGTGAGGGGCACAGGGGGAGGTTGGGGTCAAGGTTAGGATGGGAAATCTACAGAGATGGCCCAACTGAGCTTATGGGAGCTTACAGACTCTGGATAGATAGCAAGGGAACCACCATGGGACCAGCCTAGTCCCTCTGCAATTAACTTGGTCTTTTGTGGAGCCCCTAGCTGTGGGACCGGAAACTGCCCCTGATGCATGAACTGGCTCTTTGGAGCCTATTCCCTCTGGTGGGATGCCTTGGTTAGTCTTGATACAGCGGAGAGGAGCGTGGTCCTGCCTCAACTTGATATGCCATGCTTTACTGATTCCCATGGGAGGCCCTGCCCCATCTGAATGGAGACAGAGGAGGAGTGGATGGTGGGGGGGTGGTGTAGGGGGAGTTGGAGAAGGGAACAGGAGGAAAGGAGGGAAGGAAAACTGTGGTTGGTATGTAAAATAAATAAAAATGCTGAATAAAAAAGAATTAAGCCTTTAGAAAATAAGTATTACCTTATTTTAAAGACTTAGAACTCACAAGAAAATTCTCTTTACCTTGGAAATGGTAAGGAAAAAATGGCTGTAGTGACCCACAGAGTGCCTCAGTTCCACAGTCGCTGCGATAAAGAAGAAAGATGATACCATTATAGAGAAGTCTACAGTAATGGTTGTTGGAAGAGGGCCGTTTGGTTCCCGGTCACCCTGCTAGCTTAGACCCAAAATAATCACACAAAAACTATATTAATTAAGCCACTGCTTGGCCCATTAGCTCTAACTTCTTATTGGCTGTTAATTTATCCCATTTCTATTAATCTGTGTATCACCACGTGGCTGAGGCTTACCAGCAAAAGTTTCAGCACATCTTTCTCAGACGGTTGCTCCATGGTATCTGCAACTCCACCCTTCTTCCTCCCAGCATTCAGCCTAGCTTTCCCTGCCTAGCTAAGTTCTGCCCTGTTACAGGTCCAAAGCAGTTTCTTTATTCATTAATGATCATCACAGCACACAGAGGGGACTCCCACACCAAATGGTAGCAGAGAAACTGAGATACCTGGAGAAAAGAGGGACGTATCAGCTAACTCCCGCCTGGACTTCTGGCCATCGGCTCCCTCTTGTCCCATAGCTGCATGTGGTCTGAGGGGTGCTGGAGATATTGGAGTTGTAAGGCTACCTGAAACTGGTACCCCACTGCATCAGCTTTTATGAGGTAGCCACTCATGCTGAGATGGAACTGTACATTGATGAAGCTGCCCTGAGTTTGCCATGTTCCCGTAGGTAACCCCACTAACGTCATTGCTCTGTGATGGATTTCCGTGGAACTATTTCTAATGTCTGGTCTCAGCATCCTATCTGAGGTTAATAAACATTTCCTCCTGACTTCTTGAGGGGGGGGGGGGATCAACGTAAAACAAATACATTCATTTTACATAAGAAGTGAATTTATTAGTGAAACATGGCAGCAAGAATACAGTTGTGATTCTTGCTTCACTTACACGGCCATCTGTGTGCCTGCCCCCATAGGCGATTTGGAGGGTCTTCTACACTTAACGCACTTTGAAGGGAAATAAGGAGCCGGATGTCGACAGCTGTGAGCACACACGTCAGCCTTCCTATGGCTGATGGCAGAAACTGGATTAATGAAGAAAAGGCAGAAATGCAGAGCGTAACAGGTGAGCAGCTTTTAGAAGCCGCTCTGACTCCCGATACCTAATGGGATTTTATCCCTTTAAAATAAGTTTTACCGCATATCTATTCTACTCCCC
Source organism: Neodon shergylaensis (assembly GCA_025134845.1). Lineage (NCBI taxonomy): Eukaryota > Metazoa > Chordata > Mammalia > Rodentia > Cricetidae > Neodon > Neodon shergylaensis. The sequence continues at coordinate 1,509,200 of JABTXL010021554.1, read as the reverse complement.
GGGTCAGAAAAACCAAAACACCTCTTTTTTGAGATTATGAACTTTTCCTTGGAATGAGAACAGAAGACACTTTTAACAAGTATTTTTCTCATGTCACCTAAAACTCTTAAATTCCTTTTCTTTAATAGTTATATTAATTCATTATAAATGAAAGATAATTTATTTAATGCCTTGCTGATGTTCAACTGACTTTTTATTATAGACATAGAGTTTTGTGCTTACAGATCTTTTTGTGCATTTTAATGTATTCTATATGAGCAGGTATTGGAGTTTGGTGAGCACTTCTAGTGGGGTTCTAGGTTCTCATGTCCCCGGTAAGGAATTGGAAGTCACTCGTTCCTCTATTTCCCTGCCTCGGTTTCTGTATAATTTTTGAATGAGGTCCTGGTTCAAATATATTTTTTTTAAAAATAAAGCTACTTATAATATGGCCAAATTATCTAAATTGCCTTCTGGAAACTTTCTGTTAATTAAAACTTCCATTAGAATGGATTCAATTTCCTAGCTTTAATTACAAAGGGGGAAATGTCTTGGGGAAAGACTCTGCTGAACAGGAACTCGGACCACCCGTTCTTCCTCCTATACTTTTCCATCTCCCATCCACAATGGTGCTGAGAAGCCCCCATGTGATACAGACTTGGGGCACCACTTGCAGAGACTGCAGTCTTAGAGCAGCGACTGACTCCTGGTACCCTGATAACAATATTGATGTTGCTATTTCTATTTCTGTCTGATTCTGGCACAAATGACAGCCGGTTCTGCAAACGCCGGAGCTGTTTCCCACTGCCAACATGTACTAACGATCGCTGCAAAACTGCCAGCTGCAACTGCGGAGGGACAGATTTTTCTGATATTCCTGTCTTGAGGAATGGGGAACAAAAAGGAATTACTAAATAGATGCGGATTGGAAGCCAGTAACACAGAAGGCTGAACCTTTCCAGTCCCTGCTGCTTTCTTCCTGAACTGGAATCCTGCACTTCCCGGGTACACTTACGGTTTGCTCTCTTACCAGGTCTTCTGTCTACACTCTAGACATCACATCACATTTTTAAAAATAGCGAGTTTATTATTTGTCTTAAGAAACCAGAAGACTCCCCATCTCCTGAGCTGCCCTGCTCACTTTTTTTCTTTGAGGTTTCTGACAGGTTTACCCATGGAATGGGTACTCCCGACAGCCTCTGCGTTTGGCACGCTCTTCTCTGTAGGTGGTTCTGACCAGAACCACAAAGGGAGTGGAAAAGCTGCTCCAAATTAGCAGTCAGAACCAAACTCAGCCAGCGACAAGGCAACTGCCTCTCTGGGGTCCTAGGGAGTGGGAGTGGGCAGGTTAATTGCACTCCACACTTCCCAAGGTCACCTGGCAGTGGAGTTCTCATTTATTTCTGCTGTGGCCCTGTCAGGTTGATTACATACTTGAGGAAGGAGCTGTTCTGCATAGGTTTGGGGAGCGGGTCAGCTGCTTAGCTCTTGGGAAGCATTAATGACTGGGAATTAGAGTGTCAGGAAAGTTCCAGGCTTAGTTGCCTAGGCTTCTGAGCTCCTGGCAATGTGTGTTTGTCTTAAAGAGGAAGTGGCAAGTGGGAAATTGGATCGTGGCGTTTTGTCTTAAATAATAAATGTGTATACCACTCCCCGAGGTCTTATTTTAGAGACCTTGAACAAAATTGCCTGCAATTCTCCAAACCTTACCGTGTAGCTATTTTAGTTTCTATTTATTTAAGGTAGAAGATGCTGAGGACTTCAGGGATTTCCTCTAGAACACTCAGCTAAATCAATGAAAACCAAGATTTTATTCAAGACTGCCCCATGTCAGACCCAGGCTCTTTCTCCCAGGAAGCATCTTTCCATAGCCTTCATCATCAGTGAGATCATTGGGTATATCTTGTCTAATAACCGTGGCCACTATGGTAGAAGAAAGCACAGCAATTTGAGCAAAGACAATGCAATCTAGGTATGTTAGCATAGGGAAAGAGATAAATCATTATTTAGCGAGAGTTGCCAAAGTAAGGAAGATCATTATACTTGAAGGTATTAGAGCACTGTGGTAAAGATCTAAACCTCTTTTCGTTCCTGGGGGCTCAGTGGCTATAACTCTTGTCTCTCCTGTCTGCATTACCAAGATCTTAGAAACCAGACTGCGTATTCTTTTATCTACAAACCTTCCACACGGGTTCCCATCGCCTTGGTGATTAACCCCAAACTCAAGCAGCAAATTGAATTCTCCCCTTTCACTTCCCTTCCCATCCTTTCTTAAGCTACCCTCCCCTTCCCAAATTGTATGGAGTCCCTGAGCAAGTCCTGCTGCTGCTGTCTCTGAGTCGTTTTGCATGTTGCTGCTTCACAGAGCATCTTCTCTTGCTCAGTCCATCCTCCTCCAACTTCCATCTCCAGAACTCAACTATTCGCAGAAGCATTTCCTACCTGATCATCCTCATTACTTCTCCTGAGGCTAAGAGTTCTTTGTATTACTCTAGGTTGGCACTGAGTGTGAGTTGCCTGCATCATGTCAAGATGTGACTCTCTGGAGAGACTGTTAGCTTCCCTTTCTACTCAATAGCACATGTTGGAGAGTTAACATATGCGAAATTCAAAGACTCAGAGAAAGTTTGAGTGGGGCTCTTTTAGGTTACTTCTGTAGTCTTCCCTTTCTTGGTACAGGAAGCTAAAAGGCTGACAGATTACTTTGCTTGAAAATACATAACTGATTTAAACATAGATCCATGTTCAAGTATATAGTGAACGTCTCCTTCAAGCTCCTCTTGGAGACTTGTTTTTAAAAGTTATTGAAGAATTGTGCATACCCCATCTGTACTCTTTTCTCAATTTTAGGAACCCCTTTCATTTAAATTAAAATATAGTTATAATCATTTCCCCCTTTCCCCATTCAACCTCTCTAATGTACCATCTCCTTACCCTGTCTCAAACTGATGGCGCCTGACCTTCTTATCTTTAATATTTTATACAGATGTAATATGAAGTACGCTTTATGTAAATATACATTTCTAAATATATAAATATAATCTTCTTAGTCTACATAGTGCTATTTGTATGTATATAATTTCAGGACTGACCATTTATATTAGACTTCATTAAATAGGAAAATTTAGAAATGGATGGACTGCTAGATTCACCCAGAGCATCAAAGTTAAACTTAAAAAAGAAATCAAAAACCTACACAGACCCATAACAAATGAGGAAACTGAAATAGTAATAATAAAAAAAACCTTCTGACAAAAATAAAAAAGCCAGGCCCAGGTGGATTCACAGCATAATTCTACCAGATTTCCAAAGAATATCTATATCCAGACCTTCTAAAATTATTTTTTAAAAATAGAAGCAGAAGGAGCCCTGCCAATCTCCTTTTATGAAATCAGTAGTTCTCTAATACTAAAACTAGGTAAAGACACAACTACAAAGAAAATGACAAGCCAGCATTGCTGATGAACATAGATTTAAAAAATCCTCAATAAAATACTTGTAAACCAAATATAGACACAGGCATGATTATCCACTGTGCTGACTAATTTTATGTCAATTTAACACAAGCTAGAGTCATCTGAGAGAAAAGAACCTCAATTAAGAAAGAGTCTCCAGAAGATCAGGCTGTAGGGCAATTTCTTAATTAAGGTTGATACCAGAAGGCCCAGCCCATTGTGGCTGGTGGTCCTTTGTTCTATAACAAAGCAGGTTGAGCAAGCCAGGAGAAGCAAGTCAGTAAGCAGCACCCCTCCATGGCCTCTTTATCAGTTCCTGCCTCTGGGTTCCTGCCCTGTTTGAATTCCTGCCCTGAATTCCTTCAGTTATGAACCCTGATATGGAAGTGCAAGTCAAATAAACCCTTTCCTCCCTAAGTTGCTTTGGTCATGATTTTTCAACATAGCAATAGAAACCCTTATTGCTAGCAAGAACAGAGTATTGCTGTGACAGACCTGACCATGTTGTTTTTGTGAGAATTGTGAAGAACTTTGAGTGAGAAAAACAACTGATTATATAAAGTTCACGAGCTGTTCTGTGGGAGCTTGGATGCTGGGAGCCATCCCTGATGGTGGACAGGTCCCAGTAGAGGATGTAAGGAGTTGGCAAGGGAGGGTGAGAGCCAGGCCATGGTGGTGGGAGAATCTTGCAGCCTGACTCACTCCTTCCCTGCCAACTCCTCACATCCTCTACTGGGACGTGTCCACCATCAGGGATGGCTCCCAGCACTTGGAAGCTATGAATGTTGAGAGTAATGCTGACAGTGTAAGCCTGGGCTGTGAAATTTCAGAGGGACTTTTGAGAATCGCTTAAAGACTCAATCATGGTTGTTTGCTATTTTGAGTTAATTACCTGTGGTTCTTGTGAGCTGGGGTTGAAGAACCAGTTGTGATTCTCAAGAAACCAAAACACCTGAAGTAAAACCTTTGCTTTACTGGGGGTAATTGATTCTGGTTATCTGGAGTTGAGAAATCAGTGGTGATTAATAAGGGACCAGCATCATCTACATAAAATCTTCTGGGTATGTTTCTTCAGAGTCAGCACAGGCAAACTGTGTTCAGAGGTGGCCAAGGTTGAACCTTGGACTAGAACCTTAGGCAATACTGTTTTTGAAGGCATGAAGGAGCTATGGAGATTAACCGTGTCTTAGTACTGTGAGGCCAGGAGAAACCATTAATAAAGGTGTAGCCAGAGTAGCAGCGGAAGCCCCAGGATTGAAAAGGTCATGAAGAAAGCTGAGGTTTTGTATCATCAAGAGAGCCCGGAAGATGCTATTGGCTGAAGTGCAGCCCAGTTGCAGCAGAGACCTCTGATGGAGGTGGGTCTTGTATCTTATCTGTTGCTTTCATTGGTTAACTAATAAAGAAACTGCCTAGGCCCATTTGATAGGCCAACCCTTAGATGGGTGGAGTAAACAGAACAGGATTGGGGGAGAAAGGAGCTGAGTCAGTGAGTCGCCATGATGCTCCCACTCCAGCCAGACGCAGGTTAAGATCCTCCCTGGTAAGCGCACCTCGTGGTGTTACAGGGATACTAGAAATGGGTTAGATCGATATGTAAGAGCTAGCCAATAAGAGGCTACAGATAACGGGCCAGGCAGTGTTTAAATGAATACAGTTTCTGTGTAATTATTTCGGGCATAAGCTAGCCTTGCGGGCGGCTGGGTGCCGGGGACGCAGCCCAGCCGCCCCTGTTACAACAGAGTGGCACCCGACGTGATGGACTAAATCCACTTAAAAACCTGAGAAGGCTTAAAAATAAGGGAGAGAGAGTTTAACACAGATTTTTGCTGTTTGTTGGTGGTGTGCTGTAGAGAGATTTCCTGATTCGGCAACAGCAGCAGGAAAAAACTGGCTGTTTTAAAATGCCGGCTTTCTGAGCTGTGCCGCCATTGCCATCTCTGTCTGGCTCCTGCGGGAGACAGAGCTTTTGAATGGAGCATTTGGAGTAAAGTGCTATGACTTGTTTGATGGCAACTAGACTGCTGTGTGCCTAAAAGGGGGACATTGCGTGCCGCAGCTCAGAGGCACAAGCAGCTCCGCCATGCTAATGGTGCAGCATGCAAGGATCAGAGGCACAAGCGGCTCCGCCATGTTGAACTGGGTGGAGCAAGCAGGCAGTACCTGTTTTTGACCTAGGAATGTCACAGCTTAGATTCTTAACTGCTTACTGATTTAAAGGCACAAAACAAAGTGCTCCTGGATAGTAAAAAAAATTACAGATTCACAATAAAACAGATTCAGACAGACCACTAAATGGGTCACAATGTTGGATGAGTATACATAGGCTTGAGAGAGAGAAGAAAAAGAATATAGAAAATAAAGTTAATGATTTAAAAAAAAAAGGTAAAGTCTCTAAAGAGACAAAATAAAGTAAAGTGATAGAATAAAAATAAGCCACGTAAAAATGGAAAATTCACAGAGAGTCTGGATTCTTTGTATTATTGTGTTTTCTTTAAATTTTTTGACTGTGAAGGAGCTAAGTACAGAGAGACATTTCATTACATGGGCTGTCAAGCTAAACCAGAATGGATATAAGGGTATTACGATTTCAAAATTTGGGTCTAAGGATATGATGCTTTGGAGAGGGTCTTCTTTTGTTTTCACAGAGGATGAGACTCTATGGATTTCTTCTATTCCAATTTGGTATGATAGACCACGCCCTCCTGAAAGGTTGCTGTGAACACCCTCAAAAATTACTTTGCTCAACTGCCAACTGAGATGAACCTAGCACACAGGTTATACCATGAAAGACCTAATTAACGACGCCCCCATTCAGCAGGAAGCAGTTTGGAGAGAAAAAACTGCGCCCATATTCCCAAATATCATTTATAAATGTTCTTTTACATTTAAAGGGGGATATGATATAGATATGAATAATTTGCATTGGTATGGATTTTAAGGTCAATTTTGTTATATATATGTATTTCTGATGTTGATTAAGATATTGTGATTGTGTAGTTCATTTAAAATGTAATGTATAATTAGAAATATAGGTTGTTAATGGATAATCATCAATAATAGTCAGCTTGTAGTCATGTTAGTTAGATTTTCTAGATATATAGAGATATATTTTAGTTAGATAGGCATTCTTCATATCTTTCAAAGACTGCAGAATATGGCATTTAAATGTTTTAATAACTTAGGGCTTTTCATGACAATGAGACACGTCTGCTCCTGGCAGTACCAATCTACTTCGAGAGGAAGATGGGCATCGAAGAGGATTCTTACGGAGTTTGATAGCCATTTGGGCAAGAAACTGCTCTTGCCTGGACTGATGCATAAACTGGATACAGAGAACCTGCAGAGAGAGGACTGCTGAACTTGCCTAAAGGTGAGATGATCTTTCGGGGTTCCTGATTCATGAAAGAGTCTACAAGACATTCTGCAGGACACAGCAGACAATGACTGAACTGCCTTTAAAATTTCCTGCTTTATGGAAATGTCTCTGGATACTGTGGGCCTGTAGGCCGAAGATGGATGCCCCACCGGTACAGAGGAACTTTGGGTGACTGTCTAGGCAGCGAGATGTCTCTGTCATTTCTAGAGTTTTGGTCTTCCTGTTTACTTAGGTATTATTATATCCTTCTGGAGTCTTTGATGGAGTTGAAGAATGGATAGTTATAGTTTTCCATTATTATGATAAAGGATAAAATAGATATAAATATTGTAACTGTAATTCTTACTTGATAACTGTTTTGTTATATGTAATTTTACTGTTAAAGTTAAAGCCTTTCTTTTTTGTTTAAACAGAAAAAGGGGAAATGATGGAGGTGGGTCTTGTATCTTATCTGTTGCTTTCATTGGTTAACTAATAAAGAAACTGCCTAGGCCCATTTGATAGGCCAACCCTTAGATGGGTGGAGTAAACAGAACAGGATTGGGGGAGAAAGGAGCTGAGTCAGTGAGTCGCCATGATGCTCCCACTCCAGCCAGACGCAGGTTAAGATCCTCCCTGGTAAGCGCACCTCGTGGTGTTACAGGGATACTAGAAATGGGTTAGATCAATATGTAAGAGCTAGCCAATAAGAGGCTACAGATAACGGGCCAGGCAGTGTTTAAATGAATACAGTTTCTGTGTAATTATTTCGGGCATAAGCTAGAGCCATGTGGGCAGCTGGGTGCCGGGGACACAGCCCAGCCGCCCCTGACTACTACAGACCTCGGTATTTTGGAGATGCTAATACCATGGGACAGCACCATGAACAGCAGCAGTTATGGAGTGGAACTGATCTGAGCCTAGGAGGCAATCTGCGTGTTGCTGAGGTTGGAGCTGGAGAAGCGACCCAAGCCCTTTGGAAGAACCCAGGAGATTGTGAGTGAATTCCAGGTATTAGACACTGAGTTATTAATACACAGTTCAGTCTTGCTTTGGTTTGATCGTGACTGTGTCCTGGTTCTTCCCTCTTGAAGAAAGAAAGTATTTAACTTACTGTGTATTTAACAGGAACCCACAGTTGAGGGACTTTGAACTTTTACAGTGATTTTGCAACTTTACAAAGACTTTGGATTTTAAGAGGCTGAAATTTTAATGAGAATGATTTTTTTCGGTTTTTACATTTTTAAAGATTGTGGTACTTTTAAAATTAGGAACGTTTATATCGTAATGTTGGTATTCATGGATGACTTGGGGGTTAAACAAGAAAGGAAAGATTGTGGATTAACAGTGATACGAATCAATTGTGCTGGTTAGTTTGAAGTCAGCTTCACGCAAGCCAGAGTCATCTGGAGGAAGGAACCTCAACTGAGAAAATGTCTGGCTTAACTAGTGGTTAATGAGGGCAGGCCCCACTCCATCATCAAAATCCCACCCCAGCATAAGTGCCAGCTCACAAAAGCTGAGAAAGGGAGCACACTGCATAGCTGATGACAGATCAGCAGGTTAGAGTGTCCTTTCCAAGTGACTCTGGTCTAAACCACTTCCAGGCAGCTCAACTCATTTCAGGTCCTTCCAGGCCACTGGTCCAGGTTCAGACTAGTTTCTTCATAGCTTGACTTCTCTGAGAGAGTTTCTCAGTAGCTTTGCTCGTTTCAGGGACTTTCTGAAGCTACTTCGAATTGTTTACCTTTCTGCTTAAGGAGCTTCGCTACTGGGTATGATTCAATCTTTGAGGAATCCGTTTTATATGTTTATCACAAGACTCAAGACCCGATTTAGTCTATAAAGCATTATATTTGTTACTAGGTATAAGAAGTAAATGATACCATGTCCTGGAGGAGTGAGAAATGAAAGTCAGACCTGCTTAAATACGCAGTTCTGCATTTGGAAACAGTATGGATTTGTTGGCCTTCATGTGTACTTTGCTTATGTTTTTAGAGTATAGGAAGTTAGAAAACAAGGCTGGTTTAATGAAAATGATCAAGCTCGTGATTAATATGAAATAATATCAATTTCTTCTTCATGAAAAATGTTCATAAATTCTGTTATCTGTTTAGCAAGAGTGACCAAAAATGTATGGATCCATGTGTCAATATCAACCAGATGTGACTGAACCACAGAGCAGTTCAGGAAGTCTGGATTCTCAAAACAGCCTGTCACCACTTCAAGGTCTGTTCGCGGAGTTGAGGCTAGATGCCTAGCGGACTGATGGGACCGGCGAATGGATGGTTCTCACATATTCATGTGCAGTCCATTAAATCATGTAATTTATAATACATGTTTGCTTATATTCATTTAAGAACTACTCTAGCTGGGTGGTGGTGGTACAAGCCTTTAATCCCAGCACTGGGGAGGCAGAGGCAGACAGATCTCTGAAGATCTCTATAAGTTTGAGGCCAGTCGTGTCTGCAGAGTGAGCTGTAGGACAGGCACCAAAGTTACACTGAGAAACCTTGTCTTGAAACAAACAAACAAACAATTACTCCTTTAAGGGGTTGGAAAGATGGTTCAGAGGTGAAGATCACTGCTGCTTTTGCAAAGGACCGAAGTTTGGGTCCCAACAAATTACACGGCTTGTCAAATCTGTACATAACTCCTCCAGGGGATCCAATGACTTCCCACCTCCATGTGTGCAGTGCACAAGATACATGCAAGTTAAACACTCATATACATAAAAATATCTTCTATTTTTTAAAAGCAGACCTCCTCTTTTTTTAGCATAACTCTTTAATGTAGGACAAAATAGTGTATTACACATGTCTTTTTAATTTTCAGAATGATTTGAAAATAATGACATACTAAACTCTCTATATGTCTGTTTGTTGTTCTGTGTGTGTGTACATACATATGTATGTATTACCTGTACAAGTATTTGTGTCTAAGATTTTGAAAGACAAACAGAAAGAGCAGAGTTGATCAGTATGGTCAAATAGTAATGACCTTTACGAGGGTTAAATGACTTATTTCTACATGGCTTAATAAATATTCTTAACTCTTTAAAAGCCGATTCCAAAGTAGTTAAGTGGGTTCAGTCCTCGCAACTTTCCTGCAGTTTGATTCATGTGCTTTGTGTCTTCACTGCCTAGCTGGCTTGAAAAGTCATGTGTTGACTCATCAAAGCCCAGAAATTAACCTGCACTTAACGAACCACGTGACTTTAAAGGGTGTGAGTGGGACGAGAGTCAGTTTCTGTCAACGGCTTCACAAATGTCGCGATGTGCAGCAGCCCTACAGACCTTGTCCTGCCGCTACAAATGTCCTGTAGGGACGACCCAATGCTCAGCCTCCTAACAATATGTGTCCTAGGAAAAGGCAGAGTTCGGGGATAGGAAGTTCACTCAGATTGGTCAGCTTTCCCTTTAATTACAATAATATATACTTTGCTTCAGTAAATGCTTCTATCAAGTCTTGAGTGCATATAAAACTTCATTTGAAAGTACAGAAATTTATTTGCATGTATTTTAAAGTAAAATCAAACAAATTCGTAAGTTCTCTACTTGGAATTAGTTACAGGATGAAACTTCATTCAGCCTAACTTAAAATAGCTAATAACCCTGATTAATATTTGATATTTGAGAAGGTAAGTATTTTAACCTTCTAGCCCTTGGGGGCTTTTAGTTTGGGAATCTGTTTGCCATTTCATTAGGTGAGCACTGCAATCAGACACCCATAGTAGCTATAGAAATTGCTACGTTTAATGATTCAGGAATTCCCCTGAAGTGAAAGTAATAAGTGGACTGAATAATCTAAATTGATTAGTTTTGTTGGTATCATAACATCTCTTGAGACCACAATATTAAACTTATCACTTCGGCATTTTCCATTAATTCATTTCATGTCTAGTCTGGTATCCAAAAGCAATTCTGCAAATGCAGTTTAACATTTTATTATTTTTTAAATTGCATTTAGCTTTAGTCTTTGGAGACTTTCAGTACTTAGAATTCAAATTCATTATGTCAATCTCATAACGAAATCAAGAGTCATTTCCAATATGAGGGCCATGTCTCTTGTTCTTGAATTATGGGATGAACTAGTAGGAACCTTGGGCTGACTTCTGTCAGTAAATACAACAATGGCCTTTTCTTCGAGAATAAAGTTGTTATGCATTGGGAACGACAAGATTATATGCATGTCCTTAGGGAGCTTACACACTTCGATCTTGAGAAGAAAACATACAAAATGATAATTTTTAAATGACATGACAAATTAACAATGTTTTAAAATGAAATATAATTCATGTATTTAAATCTTGTCTCTTAGTAACTCTCAGCCACTTAGTACGCTGTCAGCTGATTCTGTGAATCATGTTGCAGCATAGTGATTTTATTTTCATTTAGATTTGTTTCCAAAGTGAGATAGAAAGTGCACAGAAAGACCTCATAGTGATGTGTTTTCTTTAAACTGAAGATACTGGGCAACTTGAATTTTACTGACTTTTGACTTAATTTTCAAATCACATTTTTTTTTCACAACAAGGATACATTTAGCATGTTCGAGTATAATGCTATAGAATTTCAGAAGAAAGGGGTTCAGGTAGCAATCATAACAGATGGGTGATACTGAGAGATAGAAAGCGAGAAGGGGGGAGGGACTGAGGAATGGGAAGAAAAAGAGGAGGAGGAATAGGAGGAGAAAAAAGAAAAAGAATTACAGATTACCAAGGGAACTGAGAGTTTAAATGTCAATTGAAGTATTAACGGCCAAAGACCCTCAGGGTAGGGGACACTCATGTGAGTCCCAATCGTAAAGCAATCTAATTTGAAGTTTTGATACCTGTGGTCAGATAAAGATGTGGCTCCTGCTGCAGTAGAAATAGAATTCATTTGCTTGCTTTTTGTTTTGTCTAGATCACATCAGAGTAGATGGTTCCTACCTAACTATATGAGGGTACACCTTCCTGATTTTACTGAGGAAGACATTAGCATCACCTGAAAATGTTCCACAGACACAACCAGAAATACTCTTTTACTGGCTGTGTGGCTATCCCAGCACTGTGGGCAGTATCACACCGGACTGGGTGCTATAAAAAAAGCAGATTGAACAAGCCACGAGGAATAAGACATCGAGCAGCATTCCTCTGTGGCCTCTGCACCAAGTTCCTGCCTCCGTGTTCCTGCCCTGCTTAAATTTCTGCCCTGACTTCCTTCAGTGATGAACTGTGATGTGGAACCATAAATGGAAACAAACACCTTCCCTTCCCAAGTTGCTTTTGGTCATGGTGCTTTATTATGGCAATAAAAATCCCTACTATGACAGCATCTAATGAAGTTGACACCTAAACTAATCACATAATTCAAGTGATTTTGTTTATGTGAAATGTTCTTAATAGGTTAATATATAGAGACAGAGAATAGATCGGGTGCTTTCTGAGGGCTGTATGATACAGGAAGATGTGGTGACAGCCAGCAGATGAGACACTAGGGTGATAAAAATGTTCTAAAGTCCAGGTGAGTGTGCATACCTGCAAGTGTGTTAAAACAAATGCAGTATAGGTAGGTGACTTGCATATAGATTAGTCACGTGACTTGTGTGTCAGCAAAGCTAGTGTTACAAACAATATAAGAGGCCAGTGTGGAGGCTTAGCAGGTAAGGGCTCCTGCTACCAAGTCTTATGATCTGAATTCAATCCCTGGGATCAACAAGGTGGATGGGAAGAACCCAGGAGTTGTCTTCTGACCTCCACATACATGTCATGACACACATGTCTAAATAAATACATGTAGCCTAAAAGTATAAGAATAAACAAATGTAAGAAAAAACTTCTGATCTCTTTTGGAAACCAAATCTGAGTTGGTCATAGTGCTGAAGTTTCTAGAAATCTTCTGCATCCTGTTCCATCTTCTCCACCACACACATAGATGCACACATGCATACATGTGCACTACATGCACATACACACCCTCACACACATAGACACATTCACCCTCACACACACACACACACACACACACACACACACACACACA
>JABTXL010021554.1:1479391-1496372 GCA_025134845.1 Neodon shergylaensis | reverse complement strand
CACACACACACACACACACACACACACACACACACACACATATATATATATATATATATATATACACACATGTATGCACTCAGGCACACACATACTCACACACACGCACACATATATACATGCACCTATGCACTTACACACACACACACACACATGCACACTTGCATACATACATCACAGGGGCATAGCTATGCCCATCATCTTCTTTCCTTTATTCTGCTTGATGACAGTTTTTTTTCCTTGCCCTCAGGCCACAACTTTTGGACAGCTAGCGTATTTATATTTGAGTGTTTGAGTCCATGCCCTCTCTCTTCCCAGGGTGAAGAGCAAATTGAGAATTGTTGTACATGTAGCATTAATGTCAAGCTCAAGGTTCTAGCATCTGGGTCTATTTTAGCTCATGAAAGAAGTAATCATTTCATTCAGAGACACGAAAAAGGATCTATCCTTCAGAAAGGAAAAAAATGAAAAGGAAAGGTTCAAAATAATATTTTGACAAAGAAAATTTACAAGGCGTAAGACTCTTGTTAATTTACAAAAAAATGTGATGGAATTGTAGAAGAACAGACAGGACGAAGACCATGAGGGCTTGTGAGTCCTATGCTTTGGAGACAAAAATCTCTGTCTTTGACAACTGAGGCAGTTATAAGACAATTTTTCTTTTCTTTCATCCCAGCATCTTTTGATGACTTCTGACTCTGATCTATATTTTCAGCCTAGGGTCAGATAAAGCTACTCTTTCCTCCAAACATCATTTCATGTTCCAACACAGTCATTCACTTAATTTCCCACCACTCTAATGGTAACCAAGAGTCATAAATATACCACCACTGTTATTCTATGTTTTTTGTTAAATGTTAGATTGCTAACACAATTGTGTTACTTCACAAACATCCATAATTTATGCTTGATTTGTAGGGAAGACTTAAAAAATTGTAGCTGATAGACAATTTGCATGAGTTGGGGAGCATGTTATAAAGTAAAGTTGCCATGTGAAACCAACACGAAAGTCTTAGGCATCACATTGATTGGATTGTTAGACTGTTAATTTGCATAGGACAGCAACATCAGCAAATGGCTTTTAGTTACAGGTTCCTGTCACACTTCACCTGACACCATTTTAATAAGATTCTGACAGGATCCAGAGAATCCGTTTTGTTCACTGCCACTCAGCTTACCTTTCACGCATTGAGGTAATTATTAGGTTAGCTACACTAATTATTATCATGATATTTACAAGAATTCTCAAGAACAGTCTCAAACAAAGGCAGTCTCTACCTCTGGGTAAACTTAGTATTTCAGTTGTTGCTAGTACCTGTGTCTCTCTAGTTATTATGTGCCCTTTGTTTCTCTCAGTATTAATACATCACTTATTTGTAGACCTGTGATGCTAAAGGAGCACAGGTGAAAAAAATGAATGAAAGACTACTGTGCTGTTTTTCTCATGGACTCCCTTTTATTCTATTTTTTTAAAGCAATTCTATTTAGTTATCGAACATTTTTTTCTCAACTTATTGATCTCTCATTGGGTTTCTCTGTGTAGCTCTGGCTTTTCTGGAACTCACTCTTTAGACCAGGTTGGCTTAAGACTCAGAGATCTGCCTGCCTTTACAGGTGAGAAGTGTGGTTTTAAAATGTTTTCTGAAGACTTTTGTATAACATGTGCTGAAATAAAAATCTGATATGGCCATAATTGGTAACAAATCTGGATTGTAAAATCTTATTGCTACATTGATCTGTTGTCTAACAGAAGGAAGCAAATTCTAGGCCTCTACAAACTTCATCAAGATTCAGCATGTAGCTTGGGTGCCCCAAGGGTTTCTTGGCTGGAGAATAAACTTGGCAGATAGAAAAATATTCCTCTAAAATATTGTGGGATTTTTAAAAATAAATTAAATTAATCAAGGATAGTAGATAATTAAAGACAGATAAGTCAGTAAGGATTTGGCCTATTATAAAGGAAAACAAATCTCGTACCCTAGCAAATCTGGAAAATAAGAAATGCAACGGTATTACAGGGTAAAACAAAGAATTTGAGGATTCGGAGGCTGAAATAAACAGCAAAAAGAATCAATCTTCCCTGAATGCTAAATCAAAAAAATACATCTAAGAATAGCTGGAAGTGACAAGAATTCAAATTCATCTCTGAAAACAAACAGTAATCTGTTTTGAGTTAGATTTATAGTAGTGAGACATGGCAGCACAACTCTCCTTAAACCTAGTACATGGGAGTCTGAGGCAGGAGGATTATGGGTTTGAGGCCCTTCTGGGACAGAACATGACACAATGTCAAAAGTAAAACAAACAAAAGTTTTTAAAGTTATAGCAAAATAATATCAAATATGAGAAGGAGCAGCAATTTGGTTCTGCAGAGATAAATGTATTAAACCAGAAAAACCAGAAAAAAAAATAAAAGGAACCTTAGACTTTAGCAAAGGTCTGGTGACATTGTTCAGTGGTCCTTGTCTACAGGCCTAAGCTGATCTTCACACCCCATGATGTGACCGGAGTGAAGCAACTCCCAAGAATTGTTTGTCTTGGCAGAGATGCTCTCATACACACATGTACACAAATACATAAAAATTATATATTTTGTTTTAAAAAAATAGTGCATAAAATAATTAGCTTACTCGCATCATTTCCACATACACATGTTTAAATCTAGATTCTTCCACTGAGAACAATCATGCAATATTCATCTTTCTGAGTCTGGCTTGTTTTGTTTAACATTCTATAGTCTGTCAATTATGTTTTAAATAAACACTGGTTGGTCAGTAGCCAGGCAAAAAGTATGGGGGGGGACAGCCAGACAGGAAGTAGAGGTGGGTCCAAGAGAACAGGAGAATTCTGGGAAGAAGGAAACCTATTCCTCTGCAGTCCTGCCCAGACATGGAAGAATGGAAGATGTGACCTGCTCTGCTGAAGAAGTACCGAACCATGTGACTAACATATACTAGAATAATGGGCTAATATAAGTTATAAGAGTTAATAAAAAGCCTGATCTAATGGGTCAATCAGTTTATAACTTATGTAGACCTCTATGTGATTTCTTTGGGACATACTGGCTGTGGAAACCAGACAGGACAGAAACCCCAACGAGCAGGCCCTCATGTTACAATGATGACTTCTAGTTTTATACACGTTCCTGCAAATGTCATAATTTTATTCTTTATGGTTGAATAAAGCTTCATTTATAATATATGCCTCATTTTCTATATCCATATATATATTGATAGACATCTAGGTTAGTTCCATATCTTGGCTATTGTGACAAGTGCTGCAATAAAAGTGGTTGTGCAAGTAGCTCTGTGGTACTTAGAGTTTTAGAATAGTTAGGTTACAATGTATTTCTAGTGACACTTTTTAGTATGGAGCTTCCATACTGATTTCCAAAGCATAAGTATTGGTACTTCATATAAAAGAAAAGTAATTAATTTGGATGTCAATATAATCTCAACATAATTTCACAAATAATGTCTAAAATGGACACTCCATTTAAGGTACAAGTCAGGGTTTTGCCATGTATACAAAGCTAGTGTCACCTGTTCACCACACTTCCTATCACTTTCTCTTCCACGGCTTCCTGTCTTGCTCCTTTGCTTGAAAGATGCTGGCTGCCTCTGAGTTCTTAGTTCATCCTGATCACCTCTCTCTGCATAGCTTTGTACTCGCTGCACCTCCCTACTGGGATTTTACCCACAAGTTTTGCATAGCTAGCTCTGTTGTTTGTTGCCTTAATTGTCTGCTCAAGTGTGATTTTATTACTGGATACTTTCAGAGGTCAGTATTTACAATAATATATTTTTTCTTCCCTTTCATAAAATGAACTTTGTTAGGAGGGAGAGATGACCATGCAAACAACTGAGGGTATGGTTGAACCATGAGGAGAGCATTATGATGGCAACGCCCCACATCAGTGGTAACACGATGGGCATGGGGTGGGAGAACATTATAGATGGCCATAAAGCCACTGGGAAAGGCAGCTTAAGGTAAAAGAACAGAGGAGACAGCCACCGTGGACAGCATGGCGAGGCTGGATGGGGACTTGAAGAGCAGGAGAGAGGCAGAGACAAAGAGTGCCTGGGGTATGCAGCCAGAGAGAGCTAACACAGCCTATGCTCTACCAGTTTGTATCCCTTCGCCTTTCTTCATTTCCTTGTAGCACTTATGGCTCTAATATATTATATACTTACATATGCTTATCTCTCCTTGCTCCATGAGGTCATAAACTTTGTCACATCATTATAAATTTGGTGTCTGAACAATGTTTAGAATATTACAGCAGATTTTTGATAACGATTTTCCAAATGAATAAATGACAATCAGTGGCAGCATGTGTGCCTATTCAGTGGGAATATTGATTTTTTTAGCTTGTCATAAAATAGCTATTATAAAGGGAGAATTTTTCTTGCTTAGTCATGAGAACTTCAGAATGCAAGAATAGTGTGATGTGTGTGTGTGTGTTTGCGTGTATGTGTGTGTGATATTTATCTCTAGCAGCTGGCATTGCTAGTAAGAAAGCAGAATATATTATACAAGCAGACAGTTAAAAGCAAATGATCAATATGTGGAAGAAACAGAGGCACAAATAACCCCAAAGAGCAAGTAATGCCAGAATCTTTGGACTCATGTGTAGATACATAAACACACATAAACACACACACATTGCAAATTGCGCCTTTGAAAGTATAGAGCACTTACCTTGAGGAATAAGGAAACTCTTCTCTTAATGATGACCACAAATTGTGTGTGTGTGTGTGTGCGCTCACGCGTGTGTGCTAGGGAGGTTTTTAGTTTGTATGTTTGTTTGTTTTCAACATTGGCAAAGGCACTCAGAGCCTTCTACAATGAGTTACCCTCCCGTCAGCTCTCATTCCTGGAATTTTAACAGGGTACGAAGTAGCCAGTGAGACCCAATATTCTGAACCATGCTTAATTTCCTTCAGACTTTTCATGTAGGTTAATTTTCACAGAGTGTATCCACTAGAGAATAATCGCATGAGATTACAACCAGAATGGGGTCATTTTCATTAAAAAAAAATGGGGCCTAGGTTAACCAAAGTTGAACCATGTTTTATCAGAGGAATTCCTAGTATATTTAAGGCGTGTCTCACAAATCAGGGAAATATATACCAGGAAACCCGGGGGTCCACACCATCCCCGCAGCTGTGGTGACTGAACACTAAGTGTACTGCCCTTCAGATTCTCCTTCCAGTGTTTGTAAAATGTCCGGACTGAAAAACTACTGTGTTTTCAGCCTGTAACCTGCACGAAGGCGTTAAGCTAATGTTGAGCAGCCTTGCTCTTTCCCTCATCTTCTGTTTTCAGTTTTTTCCTGGTGTTTGTTTTGGTAATGGAGTAGTCTATATTACCACTTTTAAAAAATTATAAAGAAAATAGCTCGTATTTTGTAATCTTGGGTTTTGCAGCCACCATTTTGACCAGTCAGATGGAAAATTTGAAGAGAATTGTGTATCTGTACTGAACATGTACCTTCATTGAATTAAGGCAGTACTGCAGCTAGTCACATGCCCTTTGCATTGTTTTACATATTACAAAAGATCTAGAGGGGACTTGGAAAGACCTGCTTTTGTTCACTGCAAACATCATGGCATTTTATATAAGGAACCTGAGAGTGGGACAGATGTTTGTGTCTACAGGAGCCCTTCCATGATTCCTGACACAGCAAGAGCAAGGGAAGTTAAAGAGTCTGGGGAGAAAGAGAGAAGGGTAGTTAAAGAGGTGAGAGTGATGGAGAAAGGTTGGTTGATGAGGACTAAGCAGTGTAGGCATATGAAGCTCTGATGTGTTATTGCAGAGCCGAGGGACTGTTGATAACATGTAATGTACTGAATCCAAATGCTAGATGTTCCATCTAATGTAAACACCATGCTGTGTGTATGCATGTCAACACATTACATGGAACCAATCTTATGTATGTATGTAATCTTAACGTAATTTTAACTTTTAGAAAGTCTAATATATAATGATGGAAAAATTTTCCCATTGAAGGAGGTGGTGAGGTCACAAACTTCTGGAAAAAAGATAAAAATTGACAGGACTTTGTGGTAAGTCACCCCCATGGCAATCAGCACTAGCAGGCTTTTGTGTCTTTCTTTTCCTCACCTTTGCTCACTCGTAGGTTATGTGAAGAGGAGACCCGAGGCTGCTGCGAACCTTTCTTCCACAGTATAGAGGCCCCCACTAGATTAGCATGTCTGGCTCCAACCTCACCTTTTACTCTGTTCCCCCTGAAGAAGGTGTGCTCCTTATGGGAGCTGACAATCTACTGAAAAACCTTAGCAGAGGAATCAATTTCTTCTTCCTCTCTTCCAGTTCTCAGAATGAGGTAAAGATCTAAATCATTGGATTTGTTTTTCAACCACGATTTCATAATTACCAATCCCGATTTCCTGAGAAAAATTATACATTTCCTGTCATGAAAGGAAAATGTTATTCTGATCAACTGAAAAAATAATTTTATGAAGTTTTAGGTATATAGAATGTCATAGTTCCTTTTCTTGTTGCTGTTATAAAACACTGTTGCAAAGGCATTCTAAAGGGAAGGGCATCAATCTTCCGGGATCCAAGTTCAGTTCCAAGCATTTACTTTGGGCAGCTCACAACTACCTAAAATCTTAGTTCCAGGGAATTTAACACCTTCTTCGGTCCACACATGACAGAAACAGAGACACATGCATAAAAATATGTCTGAAACATAATTGAGGGAGAAAGTGCTTAATTTTACCCACAGTTTAAGAAATAGTAACTCATAATAGGAAAGTCATGACAGCAGGAGGTGAAAGCCAGTGGTCACATCAATATCCAGAGTCTAGAACTTTATCCAGAGAATGGTGCCATTGAGAGTAGATGAATTTCCTCTTCTCAGTTCACACAATCAAGACAATCCTTCACAGGATTGCCCATCTCCCAGGTCATTCTAGAGTCTATCAAGCTGACAACATTCAACATCACACAGGAAAGTCACAATAGTGCAGAAAACCCATAAATTCGCATCTGGTTGCCTCTCATCTTATTACAAGAGTAGGGGTTACCTGCTGCAACTAGTGTATAAACAATGGTCATGCTATTACCCATAGCTGTATCCGGAGGCTGCTCGTTGGTTTCCCAACCGCTCAGACACAAATAATCATACAGAAACTATATTAATTACAACACTGTTCTGACTGTTAGCTCAGGCTTCTTGTTAACTAACTCTACATCTTATATTAACCCATTTCTGTTAATCTGTGTATCGCCATGAGACCATGAGGCTGTGCCCTACTGGTAAGGTTCCAGGGCGTCTGTCTCCTTTGGTAGCAAAACAACATCTCTTAGACTCTGCTCTCTCTCTCTCTCTCTCTCTCTCTCTCTCTCTCTCTCTCTCTCTCCTGATTTCCCACCTGGATTTACTCTGCTAGGTCATTGGCCCAAAAAGCTTTATTCATCAACCAATAAAAGTAAAATATACAGAAGGACATGGCACATCACATAGTCTAAGCACTATGCAGAGATACTTAGGTTTTTACATAATGCCATTTTTCTCCCCCCATAAGCATACCATGTTACATTTTGCCACTTTTCCTCTTGATTATGACAGTTTTCAGATTTCCCTTGCTTTTGAAGATCCTGGGAGTTTTGAGTAATGCTGTCATTCTGGCTGGATTTTCTGATATTTTTGTCATGATTAGAATGTTTTGGAGATGAAAACTAAAGATGAGAATAGCTATTCCTTCCACCTCATATAAAGAATACATACTAACAATATGGCTTTTATTGCTATTTGGTTTTCTTCTTTTGAGAGAGTCTCATTCTATAGACCAAATTCATCACAAACTTATTTTTTCATGCCAGTGTTCTTGTAGTCTTCAGGGTACTAGGATTACAGGTGTGCACCATACCTGAATCCTCAACATGATTTTTCATGATTGATGTTAATCTTGAGGTAGGGTTTGTCAAGTTTCTCTTTGTCCCCTCTTTCAATCTAATATTAATGGAAAGTAATTGCTGTGTACAGTGCACAATTCAGAATGAGGCCCCGTCCAGAAGCACTGAGCATAATCTGATCTATTTTAACCATAGACTTTCCTCCATGTGTTCATTACTGAACAGCATTTTATAGAGGGAATATGCTGTTCTGTTAATAAAGATAATTATGGCTTGAGAAGGTAGCTGCCATAATATTATGGTTTGGGCAAAAACGTTTTTCAAAACCCTGAGAGAAGAAAGTAAACTTGGTACTCTGTGAGAAGTACTTTGTGATCCTAGTCTCAAATCTGATGTTGTGGGTTTCAAAACTTTGCTTTCAATTGCTTCATAATGGAACATAATAAACATAAAATGGATTTTTAAACAGCAAATAGAAACTAGGATACATCTGACAAAATTATTGAGACACACACCGAATTTGTTGTCCAGCATGGAGATAAATTTCCACAGAATGGTATCATTTTCCAGAATAATCTACCAGAAATAGACACCATGGGCAGACTGTTCAAATATTTACCCTTTGATCCCATTGCTGCCTTTAAAAACTGACATGCTCTTCAGTCAGCCTTTATTGGTGAGTTCCCACAAGCTCTGAGGAGAATACGATTGTCTAAGACATACGTGAGATGGGCAATAAAATTGACTGGGCTGGTGAAAACACACCCCTAATTTTATCTGAAGGACTTTTGCGCAAGCTGCCTAAGTTAATTCATCTAACCTCCATTTGGAATAAAATAATAATTTCTCTTCATTTCTTTAATCCCTAACTGGGGCTTTGGATCTCCTGTACCACCTGAGCAAGAGGTTCCCAAAGGGTATTTCTAGCTTCTACCAGACAGAATGTTTAAAAATGGTGCAAAGACCATGATTTTCATAGTTAATTAATCCTGAAGTTCATGGGTCTTAGTGACCTTATTTCCACTTTATTATTAATTATTCATGAAACGAACATACCTGAAACCCAAAACATTGTAACAGAGTCCCAAAGAGCTTACCTTGCCCTTCTTCCGCGTTGGCAGGGTCTGACTCTGTCTGGTGTGCAGCCTTGGTCAGAATGACTCCAGGGTAAATTGTTAGTGTGACTAACTTAACACTAACATCTCACATTACTGAAAACAAAATAAGAAACATTAACATCTCACTGCTGTCCTGGGGCCTTGTCTAGGACACACACTTTCCCATTTCAGAGTGTGATTTTGAAAACCTTACTGAGAGTAAAAACCTGAGGGATAAAATCACATGAGGAAGAGACATTGCAAGTCACTTGTGGGTCTGGATCAGCACCTGGCTCTGCTCTGAGCATTTGTGAGACTGCAAAGTGCTGCTTTGAATACTCTGAAGGCTAAGACTGGCAGGACAGAAAGATGAAAAGAATTTTGCTTCCTATAATAACACTGAGAAACTAAATTAAGAAATTTGAAGGCCATTTATTTGTTAGATAAGCACCCTTGCTTCTGATTGTTCAGGCTTTTAGACAAAAGTTATTTGCTATTTGAAACTCAATGACTGAATGAAACTCAATACATAAAAAAAAAATCATGTGAAGGAATTTGGAACTTTTAATTTTTTTAAGTTTTAATTTACTTTTAATTGATGTCTGTGTGTGTCTATGTGGGGGAATGTGCCCATGAGTATATGTGCCCACAGAACCCAGAAGAGGGGGCCATATCCACTCCAGCTAGAGTTACAGGTTATGAGCTACTTGATGTGGGTACTGGGAACAGAACTCAGGTTCTCTGAGAGAACAGTAAGTGCTCTTAGCCATCAGCCCGTCCCTCCCATCCCAATTTGGACCTTTTATTTGGAGTAGGGGATGGTGGTGGCAAATATAGCTTATTGTCTTGATTGTGTTGTTTTGTTTTATTTTGTGAGACAGGGTCTCATGAACTCAGGTTGGTCTTGAGCTCCAGATCCTCCTACTCTCTTTCCTAAATGCTGGGATCACAGTTATGTATCACTAAGTCTAACTTGTACTTGATTTTTCAGTGTGCGCTGGATTGCTTGAGAGAAATTCTTATAAACAGGCAATTCTACTAAATTGGTTTTAGTAATTTCTTCTTGTTCTATATATATTTGAGGTACTGTCATAAGCTTTATTTTCTTTTCTTGGAATTCTGCACTACTCCATAATTGTGGGCCTCGTTGTGTCTTTGGTCTTAACCTTTAGGTATGGTGTATGCTGAGTAGATACTTGCAACAAGTAAGATCACTTTTAGAGACTTAAAGGATTTGTGTGTTTGAGGTGTAACTCAGTTGTATTAAGTTCTAGGTGACCCTTATCGTTTCAATATGACATGTCTCCTCGAAGGCTCCTATGTTACTGGGTACAACTGTGCTTAGTAACAGAGCTTTTGGTAAATGACTGGACCTTAGAGTTTCTGACTTTTTATTGTTTTTTATTATTGATGATCCATTGGAAGGTGGAGGGACCTTGGGAAGTGAGCACTAGTTGATAGATGGGTTTCCACACTTCCCCTTGGAGCTATATATTGTCTCTAAACTACTGATTCATATGGTCTTCCTCCTCATCCCCAGCACCCATGAGGTAAGCAGCTCGCTTCTTCCCACCCTCTCCGGAGACCCAGCTGGTTTGCCTCACCATAGACCCATAAAGGTGGGGTCATGTGAATGTGACCTACAACTTCCTAACCCATGACCTCATACACATGGTGTTGGTCTCTGTCACGTATTGATCACAGCTGCTGAGCCTTGTGCATACCAAACAAAGCAAGTTGCAGAAATAGAGAACAATTAAGGAACACCAAGCAGAAATAAGAAGCCCTTTCCCTCTGGAGAGACAGAAAGTCATTTTCTCTTTTAATTATTTGGCTTCTGGATCCTTTTGCTTCCGATGGTTGACCTTTGGTTCCATGGGTTATGTTTATATTTGCTAATGTTTAACCCCTTTGTTGAAAGAAATAGAAAAGGTTTATGTTACTTGAAAGCTTTAAATACTTGATAAACATAACTGTGAATAGAATTAGATTCAGTAGGATTTGATTTTTTGTAATGTTACAGCATTGAAAAATTTTAAATAGCACTAATTTCCATCTGCATTGAATTTGAACTACTCAGTGACTTGTGTAATCTATTTTATTAGTGTGTAATTATTAAGAGCAAGATTTTACTTATTCATTTCTTGAAATCTGCTAAATCATGAAGCGTTATACTTTATCCATAACATGAATTAAAAATATTTGTCAAAAGGAACATAGTCTGAAGAGGAGATAAGATTTTTGCAATCTGAAATAACTTTATTTCAAATATCTTAAGAATACCCCAAACCACTGAATAAAGACATATTCAAATAAAATAACATTGTTTATCCAGTTATTTAACAAAATTAAATTCCTTTTTAACAAAAATCAACACTTACTGAGAAATGCTTCAAAATCTCAATGGATTCCATTAGACACTTTCTGCATAATGCTGATGATTAGGTAGTTCTTTTTCAAACAAATGTGTTTCTTTCTAATTAACTTGAAGACAATAAATTTGAAATGGGATTTTATTGACCATGATTTTAGCCCTTTTATCAAAAGGATGCATTGCTGTAGGGGCTCTGATCACTTTTCTCCAGGCAGAAGACAGGTTGGGCTACCCTCTTAGGATAGTAAGCACCAAAGGAGCTCTATAAATCCTGTGACCAGTATTCCATGGCTGTTATATCTCCTTAGGCTTGAAATTGCTCTAAGCCTACATATTCTCAATTGCAGGCCCCACCTCACTTTAAATGTAACCAAGTTTTCCCAAACCACAGAGAAAGCAGAAGCTAGGCCTTGCAGGTGGGAATGAAGGAATCTAACCCCAGGCTGTGTCAAGAAGAGACCAGAACCTTTCAAGCTTACATGAGGTAGGAGCCTAACTTCCTCCAGCAGGTTGCAGTTAGAAACAAAGTTACTTTTTGTCCGAAGAGAGAGAGTCAACTCTTCCTTTTCATAAGGCCAAGTGCAAGTAAATATTCTCAATTACCAGCCTATCATTCTTCATCTCCATCTCCAGCTCTTATAACTTCTCACCAACAGGGACTTCAGCACCAGATGGACACTTCTCAGACATCAAACCTTCGCGATTCAAGAGTCTGAATTTCTGGCCTCTCCAGCATGAGACAGCCATTGTTTGACTACTCAGGTCATATTCTGTAAGCTGATCCAATGAGTTTCCTTTTGAGGAGGGGGAGAGACAGAGACAGAGACAGAGACAGAGACAGAGACAGAGACAGAGACAGAGACAGAGACAGAAAGGAAAGAAAATCCCAAACCTGTTTTTCATTGCAGACCTGAATTCAAAGCATAGTTTAGGCTCTCCTGTAGTCAAAGGATCAACGGAAGCTTCCCTATGTGTCTTCCTTGGTCTTGTGGGTTTGCTTTCACAGTTCCATAAAAGAAAAAGGTAATTTTTCTCAGCATTTATTAACTGCTATTGGAAAATTATCATCATTAAGTGTTTTCCATTTTAAGGTATTTGACAGTTTTACATTTACATAATTTACTTGCAACATGATACTGCAGGAAGGATGTGCTGCCAAACTTTACAACACAGCCAGGGAATACCCGTCTCAGATCGCATTTGCCTGGATGGATTGGGGCGCCTTTAATTCCTGGCTGGAGCTGAGCCTCTGGAGAGCCTGTCGTTTATTTGCAAGACTTGGGTTGCACTTAACAATGACACTTCTGTAACCGGAAGAGTTGTCCTGTTAGAACCTGTGGCTCCATGTCCTCTCAGTGTTCCATTCTTTAACAAGCTCACTAACAGACATGTCCTTCTGTCTTAATGATTTTCTCCCAGTTTGTTAGGGACATTTTTTAAAGGGAGTAAGAGCATATTAGGAAATTGGGTAAGGGCTAAGGTGTTTTTCTTACTTAGAAATTCGAGTTCCCTCTTTTGTGGATTCTGAGAATTTACGAATGGACTCAGGGAGGTGCAGAAGTCCGGGCTTTAAGAGTGCTCTCTGCTCTTCCAGGAGACCTAAGTTTAGCTCAAAGCACCCACACCTGGCAATTCACAATTACCCTGTAACTTTAGCTCCAAGGAGTCTGATGCCTCTTCTGGCTTCCATGGGCACACCACATATGTGCCTCGTACTCACATACACTCACATAAACCTGCACACACTCACACACAGACACTCACACACACAAGCATACACACACAAGCATAAACACACTCACAAAGACACACACACATACACACATCTTTCTCACACATAGGCCCATACACATAAATACATATTTTTTAAACCTTAGAAATGAGCTCAGAAGGAAGCTCAAGAATCATGTTATTTGGACTTGAGAGAAAAGAGCAGGGCGGATAAGCTGTAAATCTTGGTAGTTCCCGAGACAGGGAAAGGGAGAGGGCGAAAATGTCAACTTTTAAAGTTAGGTATGGAGTTTAGTTCAATACACAGCTGTAGAAGTAGAGGGTGACAAACAAAGACAAACATGCTTAGGAATCTGGAATATGTGTGTGTGTGTGTACACATATATACACACACACACAGTCAGTCAGAATAGAAGCAGAACTCGGTAAGCAAGCAGGCTGAGCAGTGAGGTTCTGTAAGAAGCTGCCACATGGGTGGGCCAATGGGACTGATAAGTGTACTACCTCACCAAGAAGATTTGTGAGCCACTATGTGGGTGCTGGGAATAGAAGCTGGGTGCTCGAAGAACAGCCAGTGCTCTTAACTGCTGAGCCCTCTCTCCAGCCTGACAGGTCATCTTTTAAGTAATTAAAACTACCACCATCTGATTATGCATTAAATTTCTCATGGAACACCAATTAACCTAAATATAGTTGATGATAAATGGAAAGAATTTCAATTCAACTATTTGGAGAATACTACTTAATTAAAATTTAAATAAAATTTACAATACATCTTTGGTAAATTATAAATATTCAAAAGCGATGGATACTTGATATTTAGGAATGTCTAATGAATTAGTTTGTTGAGTTTCACGTTGTTCTTGAATGCTGAGTTAGCTACAGACTGATGCGACCAATGTGAAGAGATAGCAACCTTATACGGCAATAGTGTTTGCCCACCTTATAAGCCTATGTGTTTTCCCTCATAACTTTCATTTTTATAAAAAAGAAATAGTTTTTTAATTTTTAGCTTATATGCATGAATGTTCTTGCTGTTGACAGGTATATCTGTGCGTTATGTGCCACAGAGGCCAGAAGAGGGGGTCCGATCCCCTGGAACTGGGGGTACAGATGCTTGGGAACACCATGTAGACGCCAGAAACTAAATCTAAGTTCTCTGCAAGGACAGCAAGTGCTCTTAACCACCGAGCTATCTCTCCAACCCTTAAAAATATTTATTTTCAAAATTCTTAATGTTCTTGGTCAGTTTTCAAGACCAACTCCAAGATGGAACTTCTTCCTGTTCCCCTAATGAGTTAAGGGGAAACGGTCTCAGAGGGAAGTTGAAGTAGGCTCACATAGGGATAGCCTTGTAAGCTATATGGCATTATGGCTCTGCTTGGCTTGAACTACACACATACACACATACACAGACTCACACATAGACACACATGCATGCACGCATGCACACACACACACACTCAAACATCTTTCCCAATAGGCATTTAGCGACCTGAGAACCAACCGAACCACATGAGCTTCATGAGCCCCTCTCCAAGCACACTGATCACAGCTCCATAGCAACCTTTAGTAACTCCCTTTTTGCAGCAAAGCACATCCCAAGATTTATCTAGGAACTAGGGGAAATGGGTGACTCTAGCCTAAACTGAATGAGCAATAATGACATTGTATCTTCTTCGTGGACTTCAAGAAAAACTCCCTCTTTACCCATGTTATGCCTATGCATAACTGGACATGCATATAATTAAAACCAGATGCATCATGATCCACTACATGCATAGTGAATCAAAACAGCAAAACTCTGATAACTCACTACTTAGGAGCCAAATCCTCCTCTTCTAGGATCCCCCAACAACCCTAAACTATGACAGGAGCTCTTGAGTAAACCTTGCCAAGAGCCTACAGCTCTTTTAGGGTGGTGTCTCACCTGCAATCCATTTTACTTCTGAGAATAGTCTTGCTGCTTTGTGATTTGTGTGGGCTTCTTCAGTTTCTGGAATTAGAAGCTTAGAACCTGGAAACACCGGGTCCAGACAGAGACACTGGAAGCATGTTTAAGTGAATCAAAGATCCCCTCTAGCCACAACTCTTGTCGTCTATGCTACGGAGTACATTCTTCTCATTCCTTTTTTTTTTTTCCCCAGCACGGAGAGGACAAACAACTCCACAGTGCCACACTCAGAAGTCTGAGAATGTCTCCTAAACCCTTGGAGGTCAAACCAAGATTTCTAATTTCTACACTGAAAAAGAAATTCAGGACTAATCAGTTTTTGAATTAGGGTTAGAGATTTCATTAAACATCGTTTAATACAAGCATAGGGATTGGGGTTGAGAGAAAGAGGTGCTCAGAATAAAGTGAAGATATGCCCAAGGGCATAACAGTGGGCTTCCCAAGGGAAGAGTTAGAGAAAGTTAGATATAGTCAAGTACGGTGTGGCTCCTAGTGGGAGCCGCTAATCATTTTAGAATTAGCCGTAGTCCTGCCATTTTGTGCCTCTCAGGTTATAGCCCTAAAGACTGTACAGAAACCCTGCCCTTTCCCTTTGGGTTCCATAATAACTCGTGTAGGTGAGGTGGATCTGGAGAAGCTGTGGGTGGAATTCACATACGATAAAAATAAAACCAGGAGCCACTAGAGCACCACATGTCCTGTCCTTTTCTTGTAAGCCCGAATTTAAATGTGATTTTTAGAACACAGAAGGTTTACAACTGAAGAGGGAGAGCGGCCTTCATCATCAACTTTATTTGGGCTAGTTGCTGCTCCATGAGAGATTCTATGCATAATGGGATGATAAAAAAAAATGGCTGGAAAGCTGGCTCAGCAGTTAAGAGCAGTGGGTGTTTTACTAGAGAACCCGGCTTCAATTCCTAGCAACCACATGGTGGCTCACAACAGTCTGTAATTACAGTTCCAGGGCGATCTGACACCCTCTTCTGGCCTCTGTGGGCACTGCATGCATGTGGTAAGATAGTCCTGCGGACCAAATATTCAGACACATAAAAATAAAGAAAAAGACTGAAAATAAAAAAAAATTCCATGGCTTGTTTGCTGGGTCTGACCTAAGAGAGAAGACTGATTAAGCAATGAGTGGGCCTTGAGCTGTGTCTCTAGCAGGAACAATGTGACTGGAAGTCCTCAGGGAGAGGGAGCATTGAACCTGTGGCCATGAGAAAAATTGACTCAAACCCAGCAGATAAGCATGGCAGAAGAGGAGAGGAAGGAAGTATACCGGTTCAACTGTGTGTGTACAGCTAGTCCTTTTACCTTGAAAGCTTCAGCAAAAGATGCTGGAAAAAAATCCTTAGGAGACACTAGGCCAGTGCACATGGAAGACACCCATGGGCCTGCCTTGTGCTGCTTGGCCCGGGCATGGTGACATTGGGCCCAAGTGTCTGATGAGGGCCACATCTGAGTCTATGGTCTTATTGCAGCTGCAGTCTGTATTGATATCTGTTGCCAGTGTTAACACTGGGGCCCATGCAAATCACGAGTATTAAAGTCTGAAGGCTACGATGAGCCAGCTCCACCCCTCTGGTAGAGGGAGAGCTGGCCACAGTGAGTGACCCCAACAGGGGAGACCTCCTTTAGTGTTTCCAAATATTAGAAATATTTTACTTCAGTGCTTTTATAAATTAAATTTTTGAATTTTATACTTCCTAAATAGTGTATACTCTATTGATATAGTTCAAACTTCATAACACATTTGAAGGGAGAAACCAAAAGCACCTTGGCCTAAGTATTGCCATTTTATCTTCAGACTTCATTTTACCTGTAGGATGAAATAAAGTTCGGGTTCCCAAGCCCTAGGGGCACTGAAAACTTTCTAGTTGCTGATCAGTGTCCTCGCTATCCATAGAAATGGTCACCATGCAGCCTCGCTATCCATAG
>JABTXL010021554.1:1467427-1479381 GCA_025134845.1 Neodon shergylaensis | reverse complement strand
CCTCGCTATCCATAGAAATGGTCACCATGCAGCTTTAGTTCCTTAGAAACGTCATGGCTGTTTCAAACAACAGAGGGAACAAATGAATCTCTTTGGTTGGACTGAAAACCTTGATCATGTATCAAGTTATATATCAGTTGGTAATGATGGAACATTCAAGGAGGCCCTAATTTCTAAATACAGGTTGGTGAAAAGTATACCTCAGCAACAAATGTTTGTGATCTCTGTGGTTATAAACCTTACTTTTCCCCCTGCTCAGGGTGATGTGGGATGTCCTTTTATGTGGGTTGCTCTTATTGATTAATGAATAAAGCTGCTTTATTCATTAATAAAGGGCAAAATATAGCTAGGTTGGAAGAAATATATAGAGAGAGTAGGTGGAGTCAGAGACGCCACATAGTTGCCAAAGGAGGACATACTGGAACCTTACTGGTAGGCCACACCCTCATGACGATACACAGATTAATAGAAATAGGTTAATTCAAGATATAAGAACTAGCTAAAAATATACCTGAGTTATCATTAGAACAGTGTTGGAATTAATATAGTTTCTGTGTGATTATTCGGGTCAGGGCAGCTGGGAAACAAAAGAACCGTCTCTGATTACGTCCTACAGCCCTAATCTATTAGTGAGCCACTTATGTGGTGACTTATGCACATCTTTGGATCCCATAAGTGTTGCCTTCTCCTTCCTCATGGCACATAAAGAGCTTGGTGTAATAAGTTCATCCATATATTGCTTTTCTTTTTAATTAAAATACATAAATATAAAGAAAACTTTAGGGAATATTTACTTTTTCTGCTGCTGTGTTTGATTCTAAAGCATGCTTTGTAGCAAACAAACAGGGACTGAAGTCTTCAGGAGGTTGCATCTGAGCCAGTCTCATGACAGTTATCTCTGAAAGACTCCATGTTGAATTACTTCGGCAGATACAAATGAAAGCTCAAGTCAGCCTGTGCACTCTGGTTCCTGCACTAAAGTGTTGGCTGGCCAAATTCTTTACCTAGTCAGGATCAACATATTCTATTGATGTAGCTCATATGTTATGGTTTGTCTTATCAATTTTATTGGATTGAGCGAGTCTAGAAGGTTTGAGGACTCCTCTGGGCGTGTCTGTCGGGGGTCATTTACAGACAAGATTAGAGCAAAAACTCCTATAATGGGCGAGTTCACTTATCAAGATTTGAGTAGACTAATGGGAGATGGTGGAATTGTGGAAGATGGGGCAGGTTGCATGCTGTGGATCAACAAGAGTTTGACGTTGAAGGTGTATCTTGGTCCCAGCCCTTTCCTGTTATTCTTCTTTGCTTCATGTACACTGAAAAATGACTTGAACGCTGACACATCATTTTGCACATTGAATGAGATGGCCTGTTCCATCATTTTTATAGACACCGGCTAGACATAAGTACACGAACAAAGCTTTATTGTCATAAACATTGGTTATGGAATTACTCATTTAATCACCTAATGTCTCTTCAGCCTCTCCTCTTCTGGATGCAACAATGGCAGAAATGACATCCTCAGATTGCTCCTGAGTGAAGAGATACTGCCTGACAATGATTAGGAGACAGTCCAACCTGCACACCAACAGGAGAATTGCTGAAGTGTGGTTTAAGCAGAAAGCAAGAAAGCTATTTAGATGCTGAGCGGATTGGGAAAAATACCGACTAGCAACGTTTCTCACTCCTTACTTCCGAACCAGAGCTTTCCTATAAAGTGTCACAAAGGATTTCCAGGAAGGGCTCAGGGGTGGGAGCTTCCCTGATAACACAGGTAGAGCTTGTTAGGGCATGCTATTTTTCTAGTAAGTTAACAAACATTAGCGGTAACATACTGGTTACAGAGCTTGGCACCTAAATTTCGGATTGGGGGGAGGCTTCAAAGCAATCTGCTTCAAAATGAAGCCAACAAGGTATTTCTGCCAAGACAGGATGACAGTGTTCTAAATGGGATCTTCTCATGATGGCACCAAGGATTTTGAATTTTTCTCCCCTTTATGTCGGATCCTGTTTGCAGTTGGTTAGTAAAATATAAACGCAATTTTCTTGTGCACCAAGCCTTTAAACAGCACTGTTTCCCAGAGAGTTTCATCTGGGGTATGTTTGACACACGTTTATTTATAGGGTGCTGCGACCCACCTTACATGCTGCTGGGGATCTCCTAGTAACAGAGCTAGTGTGCTTTAGTCGGGGCTTATGGAAAACATATGTGTACCTGAGCAGCAGGTGTAGCTACTTATTTCAT
The DNA here is from genome assembly GCA_025134845.1 of Neodon shergylaensis. Taxonomy (NCBI): domain Eukaryota; kingdom Metazoa; phylum Chordata; class Mammalia; order Rodentia; family Cricetidae; genus Neodon; species Neodon shergylaensis. The sequence goes on along the minus strand of JABTXL010021554.1, from coordinate 1,477,133 downwards.
AATTTGCATTTTTTTTTCGAAACAGGGTTTCTCTGTGTAGCTCTGGCTGTCCTAGAACTCACTCTGTTGACCAGGCTGGTCTAGAATTTACAGAGATCTGCCTGCCTCTGCCTCCCTGCATACTGGGATTAAAGGTATGTGCCACCACCACCTGGCTATGATTCGTATTCTACAAACCAATCAAAGTATCCTGTCCAAGCCTAAAGACCCTAAAACCAATAACCAGAGATCTCTCCTTTACAAGTCAAGGCCAAAGAAATTTTAGACAGGGAGAATTTATAGACATGTAAATATTTGAAATTAAATAGCAATAGTAAAGTTTTTTATTTTAGGGGGATTGAAGAAGTATTGTGGGAAAAGCCAGTTGATGGACATCTATGAAGGGGGGTATGTTTGAGTCTAGGATTCAAGACAATGATTGAGAAGGGAATGTTTGCCTGCTCAAGAGGAATCTGTCTACAAATGTGTTTCTTGCTGCTTTGGTGTTAGTGGGTGTCTGCTGCCTGTCTGTACTTTCATACTTGGAGATTTAGTTTAGCTTCCTGTCTAGGGTCATTTGTTGTCTTCATTTAGTCAGACTAATATCTCTGGGCAAGTTCCAGTATTCAATATCCAAAATTCAGGAGGCTCTGGAAATATTTGTGAGTGCCTAACTGAAAAACATAAACACTCCCAACTTGTCCTTTTGCGTCCTTTGTCAGTTTACTAGTGTCTCTGTTAATATCTGTGGGAAATCTTTCTTCATTCACTGTTTTGGGTATATTTTTATTTGCTATTTATAGTGTTTCTTTTATATGTTGCTTCTTTACCTTTTGCCATTTTTCGCCTTGATAAAAATATATAAGAGGTATATATTACCCATATGATATTTTATATATAATTGTAACATGCCTGTCTTAATAAATGTATATTAATTTTTCTCTTAATATGTATATTACAGAAATGTTTCTAGGTGCTAATTGCATATGTTTCTATGAAAGGTGGGGCATGTGTAGGCTTATGTTTCTGTTGAGCAAGTAGGAAAAGACATCATATGGCATATTCTACTGATAGAGAGGGAGACCAAGAATAATTGGCTTCATTGGGACATCTTGTTAAAACTGTAACCAATTTTAACCAAGTTCCCCGTTGGCATTTCCTGTTCCTCCTTGGTCCTCTATTTAACAATTCAAGCTTGAGAATTATTCTGAACTCATTGCATTAAGGAAAAGATACTGCCACAAAAGTAGCAGAGGAGTCACTATTTCTGGCTTTTAAGTTTCCAGAACTCGGAACATGCAAGTATAGGGGAGACTAAAGAATCCTATACTAGCCCTTTTATTTCCAAAACGTGCAGGATAGTACTCCTTGACTTTGGTGAGTGGCCAAAGCTTACTCACTAGGACAGTGTGCATGAACAGAGGAGTCCTGAACCTCCCTTGTCAAGAGTATATTCAGGACAAGGACGAAAAAGTCTGATAGAAGAGTGATTTTATTGTCTTATTCCACAGTAAACCCTTGTGTCTGGGGCAAGTTTCAAGAACATTTTTCTATATTCCGTCTAGGAAATGAAGGTCCTAGATGTCCTATAAGCCTAGTTATCTGAATGAGTTCTTTATTATTATTTATTTGTTTCAAAATTTTTATCATTGTGTGTACATGATGAGTGGATGGTGGTGTATATCCCCAGTGCCTGTGAGGTGGTCAGGGGACATCTCTGACGGGTCACTTCTCTCTTTCTGGTTGCCTGCAGGTTCTAGAGTTCGACTTCAGGATGTCAGGCTGTGTGACAAGCACCTCAGCCCGCTGAGTTATTTCACAGTTCACAAGCCTTTTTTCTTGAGAGTAGAGAAAAACTATCAAAGGTTGATCATGAATCTGTAGAAAACTTACAGCTATCAACTCAGTGGTTAGTTAATACAGCACTCAGGGATCCAGGCTCTTTGCTGCTCCTTCACACTAGGTCTTCCAAATGTGCAAGCTTGACTCTCCAAATGAATCCCAAGGAGGCCTCAGGAATAAGGCAGAGAGTGCAGTGTCAAAAAAAAAAAAAAGTAGATCAATTTGATTTCTAAAAACAGAAAGGCATATTTTGCACATACTCACTCTGTGTCCAGTGCTTCATTAGATAAGATGTCCAGTCTAGTCTTTGCAGAGGGAGAGCTTACACACATACGGTGGCCTTCTGTGACCTGGAGGCCACAGTGGAATTCAGGTACAAAAGGGAATCACATCTCTCAGCAGCATCCTCAAATCTAGGACACTGTGTTCCCCTCCCGATCACCCCGGGCATCAGGCAGCTTTGTGTTAGCTGCCTTGCAAAAGCTCCCACCTCATCCTCTGTGGGAGAGGCTAGAGCACAGCTTTTGCTGTGGAAGGCAGGGAGCCTGTCTGCTGTCTTACGCCCATATCTGGTCCTGTGCAGCCAGCCGTGTATTTATAAGGCAAGCTGCTAGAGCTCCCGCTTCATCTTCTTTTAATCTGCTCTCTCGCGGACTCTCTTTAAACACTTCTGTGATTCTACAGGGCAGGCTTGCTTTAGCTGCTATTGCTCACTGACCAGAGCCCATCTTTCCGGCTCCTTTATTTGGGCTATAACTCTGCCAGATCCGGGCTCGGCAAACATTCTCTTCAAAGGGGAGACTGTAAATATTTTAGGCATTCCAGGCCATATGGTCCTTGATGCAGCTATTCAACTTGGCCACTGCCGCATAAAGCAGCTGCATAAAATATGCAATAATGAATGTGATGTGCCCCCAATAAAGCTTTATGAATTAAAGTCTTCTGGAAAGATTTGACCAGTGGACTTAGTTTGCCAACTCTTGCCCGAGTCTGCTCTTTTCTGGTACCGGGATGATCTTGTATAGTTTTATGTAGACTGGGCACATGGTGTATATTATTTAGCATAAACTGTGAGAAGTAGGTTGAGCCCTGGTCCCAGGTATAGGAGGCAGATAGATCATAGGAGTGGGAAATGAGATTTTGGAAATTGCAGTGAATTTTATCTCATCCTTGGCATAAAGAATGGTATCTCTCTTCTTGGGATGTGAACACATAGATGTTGGGCTTAGGGTCTGTTTTATCCCTAGATCCTGAGGTGTGAAGACTCATGAAGATGTGTGATCCTGCCAGCAACCAAATGAGACTCTTAGAATGAATGCTCACTGTGGCTATTTGCACAGTTAACAGATTCATCCTGGACTGAACCTCCCTTAGCCCCAAGCAACTGGAAGGTGTGGTTCTTTGAATAGGAATGGCCTTCATGGAGTCCAATATTTGAATTCTTGGTCATGTTACTTGACAGGGTCTAGGTGCTGTGGCCTAGTTTGAGTACATGTGTTGCTATGGGAGGGATTTGGGGTTTCAAATGCTCAAGCAGGTCTCGGTGTCTCTCTCTCCCGGGGGAGGCTATGTAGTCGTTCCATCCTCTAGGCAGCTCAGACACGAAATAACAACACAAAAACTATATTATTTAAATCACTGCTTGGCCCATTAGCTCTAGCTTCTTATTGGCTAAATCTTACATCTTAATTTAACCCATTTCTATTCATCTGTGTATTGCCACGTGGCTGCGGCTTATGGGGTAAAGTTCTGGCATTTGTGTATGGCAGGGCTACATGGCTTCTCTATCACTCCTCCTTCTTTCTCCCAGCATTCAGTTTAGTTTCCCCACCACTTGCCTACCTCTATTTCCTGTGCAGGCCCAAGACAGTTTCTTTATTAACCAATGGTATTCACAGCATACAGAGGGGAATTCCACATCACTGTTGCCTGTGGATCTAGAGGTAGAACTCTCAGGTGCCTCTCCAGCACCATGTCTGCCTAAGTGCTGCCATGTTTCATACCATGACAATAATGGACTAAACATCTGCACTTGTAAACAAGCCCCAATTAAATGTTTTATGTTATGAGAGTTGCCATGGTCATGGTGTCTTTTCACATCAATGAAGCAGTGTCTGAGACAGAAGGTGTCAATAAGTGTCCTGGTACTTGGCCTGGCAGATGTATGTAGAGGATACAGTGTCCTCCCCACAGAGCAGAGGAATTGCAATGATGGCCATTGAGTGTTTGAGTATCTAAAGGGGTCAAGTGACTGTAAGGAGGGCGCTCCTAAAAAGCTAAAGGTCTTGCTTGGAACAGGCTCCCAGGCAACACCAGGTTCTTTGTAAATAGGACCAGCTTTAGGCAGATATTTCTATGGGTCTGGATGATTGAGATCTACAAGGAAATGTAAGCTCATTTCAACTTTGAATCTAGTATGGCCACAAAGATATTGGGTCAAGACTTATTTCTGCATAATACATGCACATTTATCAATGCACAGACTGTAGACTGTATTCCAAAGTCCCTGTGTTGCTTATCTCTTACAGTGGGCTTCATTTACTAATTTCCCTAAACATTTGAAAAGATACATGCTTTTCTATGTAGAGTTTTTATAACTCTTTGTGAATATAGTACTTAAATGACTTTCTGCAAATATATTCCTAAGAGATTTTCTGAGTTAAATTTCATGAACACTTCAAGATTCTTAGTATGTATTAACATTTTATTTCCAGTAGTGTGCGAAAGTACCTGTTTCCTTTAGCCCAGTATTGGCAGAAGCTATTGTTAATTCAATAGATACTTAATCTTGCTTCTTTGATCACTAGTAATGTTGAGCATTTATGTGTTTATCAGTCACTCATCTATATTTTATCTAGTGAACATTTTTACCTTCTTTCTTCAGATGAGGATCCTAAAGTTGAATGTTTATGCAAGTTGCATGGAATCTGCTGGAAATATTTAGACCTTTGACCTCATTCCACTTTACAATAGCATCGTGAAGGAACGAGAACTGAGGGCATCCCAGCTTTCTGTTCATTTTGGATTCTCTCAAGGCATTCTCTCTCTCTCTCTCTCTCTCCCTCCCTCCCTCCTACCCTCCTTCCCTCCCTTCCCCTCTCTTTCCTATTCTCTCTTCTCTCGCTTTCTCCCTTCCCCTCTCTTTCCTACTTTCTCTTTATTAATTTCTGGAAATTACAACTGACACCAAAATCTCAGAAGAAATTTATGATAAGAGCTCACAAAGTCTTAGTCAAGGATGAAGGTCAACAGAGACAAAACAGGCGCAATTCCAATCCATTTTAATGAATTAAGACTGATGGAAGAAAATCCCTTCTGTGCAAGGGAGAAATAAAACTATTACTGACATATCCTCTCAAAAGAATATTTGCTCAGTCTTTGACTAGCCTAAAAATGAGCATAATATTTCAAGGACAAAACACATTTTTCTAGATGTAGCTACTTCTTTTCACTTGAAATCCATACTTATTTTCTGAGAGATGGCTCAGAGGTTAAGAGCACTGACTGCTCTTCCAGAGGCCCTGAGTTCAATTCCCAGCAACCACATGGTGGCTTACAGCCATCTATAATGAGACCTGGCTCCCCGTTCTGGCTTGCAGGCACACGTGGAAGGAATGCTATACACATAATATAATAAATAAATAAATTTAAAAAAAATTAAATTTGTCAGCAGTAGGTATGAAGTTACTTTAAAAGATAGGATAAAAGACTAAGAAAATCTTGGAGCAGATGTTTCTGGAAGAATGATTTTGTGTGTAATCCTTTTCATTGTCCACTATAAAATCTTTCTAAAGTTTTAGCCCCTGAGACTTTTGACCAATTTTCTGTCTTACCCACTGATACTTCTGTCTTCTACAACTCTTATTTCCTTCCCACTATAAATTTCTCATGCTTGTTTCCTCTAAGATTTTTGTGTATATGAAGGGTATACAGGCTGAAGGAGGCCCCATTGTGCTGGTTAGTTTTAGTTGTTCTAGAATCTCCTCCCACCCCCTCCCCCAGACAAGCCTTTGAGCACATCTGTGAGGGATGATCTGCTTAAAACTAGCATCTGAGAAGGTCTGTGAAGGGCCATTTTGAACAGTTTTATTTATGTAGGGAACCCATTTTAACTACGTGTTACTCTCTTTTGATTTTATCACTTTGGGTGGGGTTCAGGGACTGTATTCAATGGGGAAAGCAAGCTAAATACCAGTCTTTATTTCCATCTGCCTTCTGCTGCCTCAAGCTCCCGCTTGCTGTCTTCCCCACCATGGCATTGTGTGTATCAACTTTTCTCCCGTAAGTTCTATTTTCCAGGGAATTTCAGCACAGAAACATAAAAGTAACTGTTACGACCACAGGAAAATGGTTACTACAGTGAAGAAAATGAACATATCCACCATGTCCCATAGTTATTCATGCATCCCTTTTAATTGTCATATAATAATACTTTCCTGGTTAGTTTATTGTCAACTTGACACAAGCTAGAGTTATCTGGGAAGAGGAGCCTCATTTGAGAAAATGCCCTCAGTATAATGGCCTGCAGGCAAATATGAGGGTCATTATTATTATTATTATTACTACTATTGATTGATTGATTGATTGATTGATTGATGCAGGGTCCCAGTCCACCTTGGGTGGTACTGTCTCAGAGCAAGTGGTCCTGAGTTGTATAAAAAAGCAGGATGGGCAAGCCATAAGAAGCAAGCCAGTAAGCAGTGCTCTGTGGTCTCTGCTTCAGTTCCTACCTCTAAGTTCCTGCCTTGACTTCATTTAATGATGGACTGTAATGTGGAAGTGTCAAAGAACTAAACTCTTCTGCTTCAGTTGCTTTTGGCCATTGTGTTTTAAAGAGTATTAGAAATGATAACACAAAAACCCATAAATAATCCTTTTCAAATATTTTTTGAATTGGGGATCTGTCCTAGATGCTTTGCCAGTTTGTTCCTTTGGAGTTGATGGTGGGAACTGGCTTCTACAAGACACTGACTGCTGCTGAAATATCCGGTTTTCCTGAGACTTGAATTTCTTGAACACTTTTTTTTTCCCTCATGATGAAACATGTATTTTCTTTCCAGTGTCTTTTCTTGAGTAGTAGTCTGTTTGTCTACATTGGAAGGCTTAGGGGCATGGGGCAATGTGTAGATACGATTTGGTTTGCAGGACTTCAGTTTCTCGACAAGGAGGAAAAGTAGTTAGCAATGCCCAAGAGAAACCAGAACCTTGATAGCACCCAAACTCTGTTTGAATTTAGTATAAAAACACCGTGGAGACTCATGTTTGGGCTTTCCAAAGGAGTGAAGCTAGGTACAGATTTGGAACCATACCAAAGTGAGTGAGAAACGATAGCTTGAGAAGGTGGACTTCGCACATAATAGGAAGATATTCACGGTCTAGTACCTGGAAGACACTTTCAAGTGTCTCCTACCCATGAAGAAGATTTTTTTTGAGCAACATGTGACTCTTCACCCTGCTTTTGTTAGGAAGACTTAAATGAGGGTCACACAAGTGTGAAATATGTGAGTGTATAACTATATGTTACATATATATGAAGGAACTACTTTGCAATTAATATTGAATATTAACTGTAAGAACCAATAAAGCAGTAGTTCTTCAAAAACATCATGAATACAAATAAATTTTAAACTCCAAATTATTAATTAACCAGTATATTTTGCTAATACATTTACTATTTTATAGTTTCTTGTTTCCTAAACTAAAACTTGAAGTTCTTAATATAACTTAACTCTTTTATATTTCAAAATATTAAAAGAGTTGTCTAAACTCAAATTCTGCTTTGCATCAACTTAGATTATGCTGCTTATTTCCTGATAGCTCTCACGTGTATGCACATACTCAAACTTTATTTTAGTGCAAGCTTTTAATAGTCTAGACAGTAGATATTAGTTTATTGAATAAATTTCTCCTTCCTTAAAGAGAATTTCAATAATATGTAAATAAAAGTATAAAATAAAAATTAGTAGCAAAGACTAGCATCAAAATTAAGGTTCAAATTAATGAATGGTCCTTCAAACCCATCTTTAGTTATTTGGAAATAGCTAAGTTATTTTCACTTTGTTACTGTCATCTGTCTGTGTTAATTCCAGCAAGAAAAACAACAAACCTAGCTACTTTTTCTATTTTCTTTCTTAATTGACGTATGATACTTTTAAGGTGAAAGTATTTGAGAAAGTGGCGTTCTTTAAAACACTAATAGCTGTGTATTCTCAATATTTGTAGACACCTAGAACTTTCACACGGGGCTGCTCTGCATAATAAAGTTCCTGTTGAGGATGAACTCTTCCTCGTTGTAGTCAGAGCCATGTGATTTCACTCTAATTTAAATCTTATTTAAAAAGGTCCCTCTGAATGATAAGTCTTCTTAATTTAGCAGTTCCCAGCATCAATTAAAAAACTTATGACTTTCTACTTATTGGTTTCTTGATGATTTCTTTAACTTAAACAATGAAATATTGATTTCATAATTAAGGGAAGAAGTCCTGAATGTTTCAGTTGGTAATGAGGAAAGAGGACATGCTTCCTATTTCATAGAAGACCATCAGGAAACATTAGAAGTGATGGACAGGGGAGATCACTGAGAGGTGTCATCACTTTGGAGTTATGAGTAACCCACCACCTTGTTATTGAACAGACCAAGGGCTGGATCTCACTTTGTCCTTCATCAGCTGGGCCTCTCTGCAAGTCAGTTTAATTCACTGAGACTCAAATATATCACCATAAACAGGATGCACAAATAGTCTTCAGAAGAGTTCTACAAACTTTAAATGTGATAATGACTATGGAATGTTATGATCTTCATATCCTAAACCAGGCACCCAACAGCTGACTTAAGTAATCAATACAGTTATTTTGTCGCAAGAGTCTATTTCTATCTTACTAAATGAAGAAAGTGAATTACAAGAAGGCCAATGGCATCCCCAAATTTCTGCAGTTTATATATTTTCATTTAACAATAGATTTAACTAATCTAATCTGGTTATTTGAGGGAAAAAGATTATATTATAAACAATGAGACATTTCTTGACATCTCTGTTGGCCAGTCTTATGTCTGCTTGATTCACAAGCTAGAGGTATCTGAAAGGATGGAACTTCAATTGAGAAAACGCCTCCATAAGATCCAGCTGTAAGGTATTTTCTTAATTAGCGATTGATATGGGAGGGCCAAGTCCAATGTGGGTGGTGGTATATCTGAGCTGTTGGTTCTGGGTTCTATAAGAAAGCAGGTTGAGCAAGCCATGGGAAGTAAGCCAGTGAGCAGCATTACTTCATGACCTCTGTATCCGTTCTTACTCTCATGTGCTTGCCCTTTTGAGTTCCTGTCCTGACTTCCTTTGATGATGAGTAGCAATATGTAAGTGTAAGCCAAATAAGCCCTTTCCTTTCAACTGTCGTGGTGTTTCATTACAACAATAGAAACTCCAATCAAGACAACATCCTTCTCTGTTCAGAAACATAAAAATATAGTTGAAGGAGGCAAATGAAACCATAGTCCCATAAAGAAAACATATACTTATTTACATTCATGCAGAGAGAAACAAAATATATCCCATGCTTATTTCCAGTGTCGCTTTAGAGCACCTAAGGCCTGTATGATCAAGACAATGTCTTTGTATTTATCTTTTGGAGCATTCTGCCCTGGAGAGATCAGAAAGTCCCTCAAAGCTACAATAGCTGAGTGCTTGGAGCACCCATGATTTAGTTGTGATTTTCCTCTAAGCTATGTGACAAATGATAAAAGAAAGCATTTCAAGGGGTTGTGTATATTTCTACATAGGGACCCATGGCTGCCTCTTGGTACTATGATGATTTCAACTCCTAAAACTGAGATGGATTAGTAAACAAGTTTTACAACTCAGTAGCTAGAGGGCAATTCATGTGAAAA
>JABTXL010021554.1:1441811-1467417 GCA_025134845.1 Neodon shergylaensis | reverse complement strand
CTAATCTACTTTGCTACTTGTTATTGTAGTAATTAAGTCTGATTTTCACCTCTATAATTGTATGCTGTTTTATTTGTACTTCTGGCTTTTGAGATAATTTTATGTTTGGATTTAAACCAACCATACAATTTATAGTTAAAAATCAACCAATTCGAAAGGGGAAATATGTCAAACATAGGTTGAAGAATAGAAAAAGGAATAATAATAATGCTGCCTGAAAAACTGGAAGTGGAGAAGGTTTGAGAGGACAAATAACATCCTGAATATTTTAGTGATACTGAACTGAGTTTGTCATCTCATTGGCCACAGAGATGAAATCTTTTAGTTACTGAGATCTGCATTATGCTTGTTTATTATGAGGGTGTTAAATGTTTATGATAGCTAATCTTGGCTGGCAGTGTGACTACATCCGGACCTAACTCACATCAAGCTGGTGGATGTTTTAGTGATGGAGTTCCTTAATCAGATTATTGAAAGCAGGAACACTCGCCCTAAATCTGGACCACACTAGCTGGTGGCATCCCATATAAAAAGATGTAGAAGAAGGAAACTTCCCTTTCGCTTGCTTGCCCTCACTCTTGCTGACAAGGCCACCCGTCCTGTTAACTGTGAACAGTATTAAATCAAACTTCTTCTAGACTCCAAATAGACTAAAGACCAGGAGATTTCCAGGAATCCTCCAGGACTCCAGTGCCACGTGAGGTCTGCCGAAACATCTAGCTTCAGGAACTAAACTGGAGTCTCTACCTTTCCTTTGGAAAATAGCCATTGTTGGACTACTTACACCACATCCTGTAAGTCAGTATATATATATATATATATATATATATATATATATATATATATATATCAGCATTATATATTATATACTTCATATAATATATATGTATATATAATCAGCTCTGTTCCTTCAGAGAGCCCTGACTAATACACTATAATTATAATAAATCACCCACAGCAAAATAAGGTCAGAGATTGGGAACAGGAAGCATCATTACTATATTGTTTCTAGGCAATAATGAGTGATGAGAGAAGATAATTATGGCAATTTCGTTAGTAAATCCAAGGCAACTGTCAGGATGTGAAAACTGCCTGTGAAAGGAAGAAGACTGGGGATGGAGACAAGTCAGGAAGGGAAAGATGTGGCTGGATACAAATGTTTTAATTTAAAGACAGGTATTTGCAGAATGCTTGAAACTCCTCCCGTTGTGATAAAATGCATCTGTCTGGAGAGCAGGCAAGCCGAAATAGGGAAAAGAAGGAAGGGGTGTGTACAAATGACATCGCAAGCTAAGTCCCTCCACTAGATTAACTCTCGTTAGTATTTGTGAGAAAGCACCAACACACAGAAAACAGAACCTTTGTCGGCATTTTTCTCTTGTTTTCCAGGAAGATACCTTAATGAATATATTTAGACTTGACTCTGTGTGTTTATAGCGGCATGTTTAGAAGCTTTTAACATTTGTAAAAGGGCTACGTTCTTAACGAGAATCTGCTAAACAAGTTCATCAAAATATTGTGCATACAACAGGAAGAGATTATATAATAGTGTCAAGCCTGACAGTAAGATGAAATGCCATGTGTTTCCAAGGTGTTAATTGGCATTCTCAGAAAAATCACAGCATATTGGTATTTGGATTATTTTCTATTAGATTATTAAAATACCAGGCTATAGAAAAATGGCTCCCAAATGGCAAAGATGCCCTGTATACAAGAGCTGCAATTTTGATAAACTTTTTACATGAATAAAATATGTTAATGGTTTGGTTTGTAAAAGCCATTAATACACGAAACATAACATTAATGAAAGTATGACAAAAATTATTAGAATTCATAAAGTACATTTTATTTTACATATAAATTTGTTAAATATTTATTTTACATATATACACTAAAATGATTGCTTAACAAAAGTGAAACAATTAAAAATATTAATTTGTAACAGTGAAAACAGTCTCAAAAACAATATGAAATTTACGTAAAACTAAACAAAAATAAAGTCAGCAAATCACCATTTATCCATTCACTCACCATCAAGCCACGTGTCCTCAGCACAGATTGGAGGCAAGCTCTGTCCTGGGTACACCAGTAGATGCAATAAATATACTCGTTTTTAAATTATACGTGTTTGAGGACGTGAATAATAATCAAATAGGCATACCAGGTAAGGGACATGGTAAAAATTTAAGCAGAAAAAAAATGAAGAGACAAAAGGTTAGGAGTAGTATTTTAGATAAGCAGTTAATGAAAACCTTTCTAAAAAAAAAGAAATGGTCAGATAAACAGTAAGCCAAAGGCAACTGGAACACGATTGGAATATTCCAGACACATTAGGGAAGAATGGAACACAGTGAATGAGTCTGGGTGGGACAAGAAGGAGACGGAAAGTCAATTGAGTGAGAGAGGCTATGGGAAAGGCTAGGATTTATTTGTTTCAAACTGGTAGCCATTGGAAATGTTAGTTTAGGAAGTGGGATGATGTACTATATTTGAGAAAGAGTCCCTTGGATCTTGTGTGGAGAAGTGACTGGAGGGGGACAGGTGGAAGAAGGCAGACCTAAAGGGTAGGATTTGAAAACTGTGAACATCAAGATCTGCCCATTAATTCATGAAGAAGATGTAGATGTAGAAGGAGCTAGTGAAGCATGCTTTCAGAGCTTTGAACCCAAGCAACGGGGTAAATAAATACCAATCTCAGAAGCACATGAGCGACAGTGGCGGCGATGTGGTTTCAGGAGTGCCGGGGATGCACACAGGACTCTAGAGTCCACTAGCAAGGTCCTGAGTGGTGATAGAGGAGGCAGGAGGCATTAAAGGTGATGTTTAAAGCAACAGGTCTGAGTTTACCATTAAGAAACTGCGCACGTGGTTAAAGAGAAGTTGTCTGAGGAACCCATCTCCGCAGCGTCTTAAGGAGTCTCCTTCCACATTGCAGTCTCAAAACGTGAGAGGATCAGCAGGAGCAGTCAATGGGCCAGGAGATAAGGATGAGTTTCCCACAGGGAACAGTGATGGCTCAGGTTGAGCCACCCCCATGATTGTCAGCGGAGAGGGGGAGAGAGACTCCCTGAAGAACGATGAAGAGACAGGAGTGTTGGAGAAGTAAGAAAGGAGCATCAACTCTTACTCAAAGTTTACTGTGCAAGGAGGCAGTAAAAAGGGGATGAATTTTATTTTTTTGAGCAGGTTTAGGGAAGGCTGAGTTTAAGTCACTTATGATTACTCAAAATATACCTATGCCTGGGAGAGACAGTATAGGAAACCTAGCTGCATTATTTTCAGGTATCCCAGGTGCTACATTTGCATATCTGAAAATAAATTTATGTTTTATGCACACAATTATGATTAAAATTCACTGGGGAAAAAAACTTGCCCAAAGGTCTGACAGTTCCTCTGTTGTTTTCAAGCCCCTCTCCTGAGCTCTTTGTAACTAAATATTACACATACTCCAGACTCGTTATAGGGAGTTACTTCATTTGCCTTTGCCAACACAACCCATCTCATTTTTAAATCATAAGATTATGGTAGACATGGTTACCTGCCTGTCCAGCAGCCATGCTCCCTGCTTCCTTTCAGACAGAACTGTATTTTAAGGTAGAAGGAGAAGCCGTTTACTCCCATCAGTGTGAGGTCCCCTCCCCCTCTCAGGTATTATGTCTGCAGTTGTGGTGGCCATCTTGTGATGAGAAGGATAAAACATTACTAGTTGAGGAGAGCAGAGGAAGAGGAGGACCTTGATGTTTGGTGATACTGGTTAGCATCTGCCACAAGCCAGTAAGTCTCTATTACTAGTCTTCTTATTGTCTGGAAACTAATTAAATGTATCATTAATTAAGTCAGGTGTATGTGGGTATGCTGATACTATTACTAGTAACTGAAAGCGGTAATAGACATTTTTGTATTTTAATTGGCGGCTAGAATTTGGAATCTCACTTACTCCCACTGAGGTAGGAGGCTATAATGTTATTAATAAGTATGCTATTATTAACGATAGCTAATTGTTGTGCACACAGTATTTATGCACGAGCACTGCCCTATGAACCTGAATTGTATCATTTCATTTATCCTAATAGTGGAGGTATTATTATGTTTTTCTTTTTTTCCATTGAGTTTTAGATCTGGAAATGGATGTTCAGAGAGATTAATAACCTCCCCAAGGTTTCGCAAGTTGTTATTAGCAGAGTTGGAATCAGAACCTATGATCTACCTCCAAAGCCTGTACTCACGCCAAGTCTCCCCAGGGCTCTCAGGAAGGTCTGACTTGGCTGTTCCATTAGCTGCCCTCCCAGTATTTTCCTGTTGTGCCTTCAAGCTGAACAAGTCCTTAATGGTAGATATTCTGTCTTAATTTGTTTTTTAAATTTATTTTTTATTTTATGGATATGGCTGTGTGCCTGAGTATACATTAGGTGTACCAGAAGAGGCCACGGGTTTGCCTGTAGTTAGAGTTACAGATACTTTTGAGCCAACCTGTGTGGGTGGTAGGAACAGAACCTTGGTGCTTTGGAAGAGTAGCAAGAGCTCTGAAGTGCTGAGCCATCTCTCTAGGCTCTGTCTTAGTTTATTCTTCCTTGTTAGTGAATTGCATAGACTCAAACAAAACCCGAGTCCCCAGAAGGGAGAGGTTACTGAGGTCATCAAGTCCCTCTTCCTCCTGAGTATTATTACAACTCTGCTTAGAATCTTTCCTCCCCTAGCTGTTTTCTGAGGTGATCAGGCTTCATTTATCTTCCTTTCTTTTAGTGAACGGCTTGTTTCCTGAATTTTATCAAACATCTTTGCCTTCTTTCACTGTTAACACAGGTTGTGAAAAATTCATAGACTATTTCTGTGTAGCAGGAAAAAAAATAATATCTGCATATACCCACAGCAGGTCATAAAACACTTCATGTGTCTGGATGCCAAATAGGAGGGCTCAATGAGCATGATAGAGCCCATAAAACATGATGATTGTCATCATCATCATGATAACATGTGACCTGCACACATATTAAATAATTTGTCTGCTGATTTTTGTGAAATTGATGTGTCTAAACTACATTTTAAAAAGGTTCCAACAGGATAAGTAACTTGTCCAAGTTCATTTTGTTAGTGAACAGATGCATCATCTTAACACAAATTCTTTTGCCTCTCCTCCCTTCAGTTGTGATATAGATTTCTGTTATGACCTTTGATATCCTTTTATGTGGCTTACTATTTTGTTAGCAACACTTAAAATTAACGACGGACTCATAGTAGCTACTCATGAAATAATGACAAAGTAATTAAATTCTAAATTTATACTTACAATGTTACTAATATTCTTGAATAAAATGTTTAAAAATATTGATGTCAAACAAGATTCACACAAAACCCAGCTTGTTTGTTGACCTCCTCTGAGGGAGGTGATGCCTCCTACCCTCACTTTATACCATGCTGAAGTCATCAGCCACTGGACCTGCTAAGTCCTCAGAATTATCAGGACTAAAGATTTTAAGCAATTATGTCAAATCAACCGCTGATGGCTGGGATATAAAATGTGTTTGCCATTCTGGATCTGAAAGACAACAAAAGAGTTTGTCCTATTCTAAATTGGATTTGTTTCTGCCAGAAGCTATATTGATACAGCAGAGGAAGAAGACCAAGGATGTCAAGAACAATTATCTTACATCATCACACTTGCTCTCAGCTTCTGAGAGTGAAAATTTTCTGTCTAAATGTCTGTCCTGGTACCTAGGATGAGAGAAATGAAGCCCTTGTTACCCTCTTAGAAAAATTTCCCAGAAATCTCTCTTCTCTGTACATATTCCAGTCCATATAAAATGGTACCCCTTCATCTCCAGTGAATATGTCTGTCCGTGAACTTGTCTTCTCATGGAAGCTGCTATCTCACAGACTTTTACATTGCACAGTGATTTATCTTTTATAGAATATTACCTAGTAAGCTGGTCCCTCATTTATTCCCTCTTATAGACAAAACCCAGGCTCAGAGTGGCTACCACTCCCTGCTACAAAAACCTGAACATTTCCTCATGAGAGAAGCTGTCTGGTCCATGCTACCTGACCTCCACCCTTATCGCAGGTGATAGAATAAATGAAGACATTAATGCAATAAAAGTATAGTTGCAGGTGAGACCAACTGAAGCTGATTTAGCTCAGAAAGTTCAGAGGAGTAGTGTTCAAAGTAAAAAGAGAAGCCGAAAATGCAAAGGAACACAGAATCAGAGACAGCCATGAGGAAATGAGCTTGGTAAGAATATAGTATTATCTTTTAGTTGCGTGCCTGTTTGGAAAATAAATATGCCAATGTATGCATGTTTATAATTGCTCCAATGACCTAAAAATAATGGTTCCTACTAATATGCTTAGGTGTTTTATGCAAAACCAATATGCTTTTTTAATAATTTCTTAATGAATTACTTTAATGATCTCCCTAGTTCTAAAATTAAAATACATTTCTTTATAAATTCCAGGTTTGGATCTTTTTGCTCTTCCAGCAGTTAGTGGTAAATTGTTTTGTATTCCTCAGAAATTCATCAATTCTGAGAACTCCCCTTGTGTAGCTTCCAGAGTGCCCTGCAGGCTAGCAAGCCAAGTGTTTGAACTGGCCAACAACGAATGAGAAAGGATGTCCAGTAGTTTAGGAAGGGGAATGGGAATGGGAACATCAGAGATGCTGCCACTCCTGTGAGAAGAAAAGGAGAGGGTCATTGATTACTATGGGATGAGAATGGGATTTGGCGTTTTCTGTCTTTATAAATAAACCAATAGGAGAAGCACACAGATGACTTCGAGCTATCATTTCCATCAGCAGGGTAACTGGGTATTAACGAGGGCAGCTTCAGCCCTTCAAGAAATGGAGTATGGCCTTATGTAATATGTTGCTTTTCCTGAGGAAATACATGACTTAATTCAGGCAAATCAGGAAGTAGTCGTCCATCTCACAATAACAGAAGATGCTTGAAGAAGTTATACTGAAACTTACTTCTTAATAAGCTCTCTTACTTTTTAAAGGGAACGTTATGTAGGAATGAAGATCCGGCTACTTAATCATATTCATTGACACTGAAATATTATTGCTTTTAGGTCTCTATCAGTGAACCTAGCTAAGAAGTATAGTTGCTAATATATTGATATTAATGGGCATATGAGTCCACAAACTACTTACAAATATGTATTTAGAAATATATAAATATCATCATTCAACCTGATGCCCTTGGTTCTAATCTAACTCCAGAGTTTATTCTAGCCGTTTCTATTTGTAATCTATTATCTCTCATAATGAAAAATCTATCTTATGTATTTATTCCCAATTCTGATTGTGTCAGTTATTTTTCATTTCTGTGAGAAAATACCATGCTCAAGGAAACATACAGATGCTTATTTGGGCTCACAAGTTCATGGTGGAAGTTTCTAAGGTCATCACATAGACA
This sequence comes from Neodon shergylaensis, assembly GCA_025134845.1. Classification (NCBI taxonomy): domain Eukaryota; kingdom Metazoa; phylum Chordata; class Mammalia; order Rodentia; family Cricetidae; genus Neodon; species Neodon shergylaensis. The sequence goes on along the minus strand of JABTXL010021554.1, from coordinate 1,460,005 downwards.
GCCAGTAGGGAGAGAACGAACTAAAGTGGCCTTAACTGTGAATTCTCAAAACCCACTGAGGTTCGTCTAGCAAGGGTCCTTCTCCTAAAAGTTTCTTGACCTTGCAGATAGCACCACCAACAGTGAGGAAGTGTTTAAATGTGGGAATCCATGGGAGACATTCCTCACTTAAATCCCATCCTTAGGCAGAGTCACTGTCAGAATTGCCATCTTCTAGCTCCCTGAAATATCCAGTACATAGGTAAAGGCCGGTGTTAGTAGGCTGTGATGCCTGTGTTTTGCCATGAATATATTGCCAAGTGCATGTTCCAAAAGTTGTATTGGCTGTGTCCTTCGTCCCACTCTTTATGTATGATAGTTAGTATTGCTCAAGTGTATTTCCATCAGCTTCATTTTTAACTGTGACTTTTCATTCAGTGTTTTTCCTGAATCCTGCTTGAGTTTTTTTCTCCTTTTTGTCTCTGTTTTTCTTTCTTGAGAATTCTATCTCTTTGTGGGGCCCACCCAGACAATTCAGGATCATCATCTCACCTCAAACTTCCTACTCACACCTGCAAAGAACCTTTCCCCAAATAGGCTAGCATTCCTAGGATGTGGGAGTTAGAGGAGTGTGAACTAACGCAGGCAGTCATTGTCAGCCTGCCACGCCGGTACCACTAGTCTCTACTTCTCTGGAAATCTCTTAAATGAATGAGCAAGCACATTTACATGTTCTTGTGTCATTTGCTTTTTAACATACAAGGTCACATACAATGGCTAATCTTTTCTACTCTGTCTTTATTTCACAACATATCCACAAAAATCCTCTATCCATTCATGGAAACCAGTCCATTATTTAACAACGTATAGGACACTGTCTGTATTTATTCTATAACTTATTTACTCACTCTTCATAAATATGAGCATATAGATTGTTATTAGTAATTCTTTATTTCAAATGGTAGTTTATGTGTGGGTGTGTATGTGTATTTACAAGTAATATATAAGTGTTTATTTTACTACTGCTGGAAGTGTAATTTCAAGGATGTGTTTCTAAATGCAGTGTAGGAGGATCAAGGGACAAATATTGACAGAGAGGAATGAGGAGGGCGATCATAGGAACGACTCAGCAACCTAGGCCCTCGGTGACTTGAGCTACATACACATAAACTCTTTCTCAACAATGCACTTACACAGCTGGGATTCCCCACCTGCAGAGAAGTGCATGCACACCCCTTTGGAAACAAAGCAAATCAGTCACTTAGACTGAGAGTTCCACAGAAATTTTTAGTAAATCCCCTTTTGTGATCAAATACATTCGGAAACATGTCTTCATCCTAGAGGCAGTGAAGTGATCCAACACGAGCTTGTTTAGGGTGCATACATAGTAAGGCAATCAGTGTCCCCAGAGTGACTTTTAGGGGACCACTTGTTTATCATCTTATATCTATGCTAGATTGGACAGGCATATGATCAAAATCAGATGCAACATGGGAGAGGACACACTCAGTGCACAGACTTACATAACCCAAAGTGTCAGCCAATAGAGAAAGCTACCCACACCCTACTTCTGCCTAACAACTTATCTCTCCAGGCCCCATAAGACAAGGCCCTATAAGCAATCAGATATTCTCAAGCAATCTTGCTCAGAGCCTGCAGCTCCCTTGCAGTGGATCTAACTCATACTTTTAGTCTTCCTCAGCGTCAAATCTCTTACTACTTTGCTGTTTGTTTGTGCTTCTTCACTGCTCTGAACAGGAAGACCCCAGGAATCTTGAAACGTCCAATTCAGACAGAGACTGATAGCAACAGAAGCATCAGTGCCTCCGGTTTGCCTCCAAAAAGGGCTCATGCAGCTTTGCACTCTGACCTACCATGGTAGTTCGTGCTTCCCACTATCCTTGTCAGAAATACCCTGGCTGTACTTTTCAAATATTCCACAAGCATGGTTGATAAAAAAATTTAAAAAATTTTTGTTCTTGCAACCACGAAAATGATTGGGTATTGCTTCATTAGGGGACATTTTAGTGTCTTTTAATTTGTAACTATGTTGTGTGGATGAAGGACATTCTGTGATTATGTAAATTGTGCCTATATATAAATATAAAGACATAGATTAGTAAGTCACTGTTTATTCTCTTTTAGATTAGAAATAATAAGATAGCTTTATGGCTACTTTTATCCAACACCACATTTATATGCTGGCTAGTAAAGTAAGCCATGAAAAAAGAGTAAAAGATTAAGAAGTAGGAAATAAAGGCACATTATTTATAGCTAATAATATCACTGTCTATGAACAAAAATACAAAGATCGCAGAGTTAACACATTAGAGCTGTTGAGATTAAATGGTGTCATTGATTAATTGCATTCCACATTCCACAAAACATAACTAGTAATTATTTGTGGCATGCTTGTCATTATTTTAAAATAAATCTGACAAATACCTGAAAAAATACCATTAGAAGGGAAGGTTTAATTTTTAATCACAGGTCTAAGAGGGCTCAGTCCATGGTCTCTTGACTCCTTTACTTAAAATAGTTTAAAATGGGCACAAGTTATTGCTGCAGAGATTTCCTTTTCAGCGATACACTCTAAAGAAATTATTTTGATGTTTGTATTCTGAAATAAGAACAACACGTCTGTGGCCATACATCCCCGAGTGTGCCCAGTTTCATCTGTAATAAGTGCAGCAGCTCTCTGAATGGCAGCCTCTGTCAGACGAAAGCATTGCCTAGGAACGCAATTTCAGGCTAAAGACATGGATCGGGGTAGACTGCTGTCTAGCGTTCACCAAGCCCTCAGTTTCATTAAGCAAAGTGAAAATTAAGAAAAATAAGCTAAATTTCCACCTACAGTGGAATAAATGGCAGCAGGCATGATGCTGAGTTTTGAGGTACACTGTGGTATTTTCTCAAAAACAATCTGAGCAAAAAGAGGACTTTAAAAGTATGCATACCCTATTGAGTTTACAAGTAAATAAAACTGAAGACTGTGTTTAGGAATGTGCTACATAGATTATATAGTAAAATTAATTTTGAAGTAAAGATTTAATAAAAATAAAACCTTTATTATAGTGATACTGATATGTGAGCTGGGATCATATACAGACAAGGCTGTTCTCAGTATGGCCTTTTTAGCTTAATTTTCTTAATTTTATTCTTTTTTTGGAACTTAAGGAGAAAGTTTAGATCTTATGCAGGCTAGACCTTCCACACATATCTATGCTGATTGTTTTTTTTTGTCAATATAATACAATCTAGGTTCATCTGAGAAGAGATAACCTCGATTGATGAAAAATGCCTCCATCTGATTGCCATGTAGGCATTTTTTTATTGTTGATTGATGAGGGTGGCCCCAGTTCTCTGTGGGTGGTCCAAGCTTGAGGACCTTGAGCAGGTTGTCTGGAGGTGTATAAGAAAGTGACTCAGCTGTTGCAAGGAACTGATTGTTCATCCGACCACCTAGAACCGAAATAATCACACAGAAACTGTAATAATTAAATCACTGTTTGGCCCATTAGCTCTAGCTTCTTATTGGCTAACTCTTGCATCTTAATTTAGCCCATTTCTAGTAATCTGTATATCACAATGAGGTCATGGCCTACCAGCAAATTTCCAGCATGTTTATTTCTGGCCATGGATCCATGGCATCCCCTGACTCCACCCTTCTTTCTCCCAGCATTCAGTCTAGTCTTCTCCGCCTACCTAAGTTCTGCCCTATCAACAAACCAAGGCAATTTCTTTATTACCCAATGAAAGCAACACATAGACAGAAGGACCTCCTACACCACTGAGCAAGCAAGTCATCAGCACTCCTCTGTGGTCTCTGCTTTAGTTCCCGACTCCAGCTACCTGCTTGATTTTCTGCCCTGACTTCCTTCAATAATGGGCTGAGATGCAGAAGTTGAAAGCTAAATAAATCCTTGGCTTCCAAGGTTGTTTTTGGTCATTGTGTTCATCATAGCAGTGAAAGCAAACTGGGACAGCTTCATATATATATACAACAATGGGGAAAAGAGTGGCTACATCATAGCTCACGTCGGTTTAGGAGATTGCTGCTATGGGTCTTGTTTTGCAGGAATGGGCACCTTCTGGGCCCGTGCCATTTACTCTTAGCTATTTTGCCCACCTCTGGATATTTTGCCTAGACTATCATTCTTCATTACGAAAATCTCAGATACAACTTTTTCTATATCTCAAATTAAGAAAAGTTCCAGATACTCTGTAATATATTATCAGAGAGCAAGCGACTTTCTCAAGGAATAAAGAAAGAACTTAGGGGGTCATGTTAGATGAGCTGAGAAATAAATGAACAATGGTACAGTTCATTTTAAACAGCCGGGAATAGGAAAAGCTCTGAGTCAAACTCAAGAAAAGCAAAATGCTATGAGCTGCTGGAGAAGTTCATACATATCAATATAAGTCAACTTATTATCAATTTGATTTCTCATAGGTAAAGAAAGGGGCTAAGACATTTGGTATAAAGAAAAATAGATTTCGATTAGAACAATAGTGGAAGTATTTGTGAGGTGTGCTTACTCTCTACTCTGGTTAAGAAAGGTCTAAGTGTGACAAAGAAAGATGAAACCCCCGAGTTAATACACTGAGATATTGATCCAAGGACAAGGCTAGGGCTACCAAGTCAGACCTCATGCGTGTCAGAAATGTTCCCTTGTGTACTGAACCTTCTGAAAGAACTGCAGTGTACGTTGCCTGTGAGAAGGCAGGAATGGAGCCAGGCTGCAGGAGGGCTGGGGAGCTCTAAGGAACATAATGGAGCATTCAGTTCCAATCAGGTAGAGCCACCGCTGGCTAGACCCTTTGTATGGCTGTGAAGGTAGCACTGGGCCCCTGTTCTGTGGAATTATCTATTCGATCCTTTACTTCCCTCCAAGTGCAGGCATTCTTGGCTTGGCCCCTTCCTCTTCATCAATCACTGTCACCACTGTGACAGCCGTGCCTGTTCTCAATACACTACTTCTCGGGCACTTTGAAAAGTGCCCTTAAAAATAAATGCTGTTTTGAGATTAAATAAACCCCGGGAAGTTTCTACCAGTTGGAAATTAAACTGAAGTCTTTGAACGATTTTGCATGCTCCTAGTCAGCTGTTCACTGTGATTATATCACAGATGCCATATTATGAGAAGTGTCTTTCTCAATTAAATTTGAGAGCAATGTGTTTGGGAAACCCTGGGACCATTCATCATGCAGGTCCTCCTGGTCTTTCTACCAGAAGGTCCAAGTTTACTAGGAAAAATGCATCATCTTGTCCACATATATGAATCACGTGGGATGTTTGGGTGTCAGAGTCTTCCTCTCTACATGCCTTCCTTCCCAGCCATATTCTTCCTGATCATGGGAAAGCAGCCCTTTCCTTCCTGTTTTTAGACTAGAATTGGGAGTTGTTTTTAAAAGTTGCTGTGATATTTATTGGATATACACAAAACAAAAGAAATAATGGAAATGTATTGGATGATATTAGAATATTCTATTTATCTTCAGAAAAGACTAATAAAGACTTCTTGAATATAGAAGTGATATGTTAAAGAAATGAAAATTATATTCATTCAGAAAGCACAGGGAGGGGCTACTATTTTAGGGTAAGCATTGCATATTGCCTGAACAAATTAAAGATAATCCTAAAAGAGCTCATTTGCAGCCCTGTGAGGACTTGGTCATAAATGCATAGTGCACAGAAATATGATGGAGGTGTGTTGTGACACCTCTGGAATACACAGAGGAAAGCACACCTGAGCAGATTGTCACTCCTACTTAGATTCTTGTCATCCTCAGATCTGCCACTGAACCCAGAACCCACCAATCCAGCTCTCCTGGCTACCAAGCTTGCTATGGTGTCTCCCTGTTACTGCCTCATAAGGAGCCACCCCCAAAGATCTTGGGGTTCAAACTCTGGTCCTCAGATAAATGCTTTCTCGACTAAGTCATCTCTCTGTTTGACTCCATTCTTTGAAAACTCACTGCTTTAGCATCTCTACCTAAATGTAGTTCTCTCTGAAGCTATAATTTTATGAAAATGGACATAAAAATGTGTTTTCCTTGGGCCTGGCAGGTAGCTTAATAAGTAAAGTAGCTTGCCATCAAACCTAAAATCATGAGTTCTACCCACCATGACCCACATTCCAGAGAGAATCAATTTGTTTAAATTGTACTTTCACCTCTGCATGTGTACCATGGCACGTGTGCACACATGCACACACACACACATGCACACGCACACATGAGCACACACGAGCATGCATGCATTCACACACATGCATGCAGGTACACAGACACAGAAAAATGTTCTAAAACCATGTTTCCCTTGACTACTATGGTTTACTAGTCCCTGGATTCTCGTAAGGTGAAATTGACTCAAAGCCCTACTTAGACCTTGAGAGCTCTAGCTTGAGCTGCCCACTTCGGTATACCTCACCCCATTGCCCCCATCATTTACGCTGTTATAATCAAACATGATTTCTGTTTCTCCATTGCTTGTACTCTGTCCTGTTTGATTTGATATAACACTCACTGTTTACCTTCCTTGTTCAGATTTACCTTACAAGTAAGAACCAAACTCTTATCTGCTTAATTAGATCCTCGCTCAGCATCCTGGACTTCCTTCCAACTGCATCCAACCACCATTGTGTCCTGTGGACATCTGTGCAATATATCCCTCCCCTTGTCCTGTGAAATTGCACTGATTATCTCGAGCTTTCTGGTCAACAGTGAACTTCTTGGTAATACCGTCACATTATTTTATTTATTCCTTCAGAGCATTCATCATAACCATTATGGTTTGGATATACTTACTGGCTTCTGATTGTTGTTTTCTACCTGCTCCTACTAGAATGTCTGCCCCTGTAAAGGATACACTTTGTCTATTTTTCTTCCTATTTACTGCCCAAGCAGATGCTCACTGAATCCACAGTGAATGGAAGTGCTCAAAATGAGAGACCTGAGTACATCAGTCCACTGGTTGATTTACCAAGGCAGGAGCAACAATAGGATATACAGTAGTCCTTACATACTGACTGTCCTTTTATACCAGAAATGGTTAATATGCATTGTCTTCTTAGGTTTCTGTTGTTGTGATAAACACCATGACGGAGAGCACCCTGGAGTGGAAAGGGATTACTTCATCTTAAAACTCTCAGGTCACATGCACCACTGACAGAACCGAGGGGAGGAACTTGGGCAGCAACTGAAGCAGAGACCATGAAGGTGTGGTCCTTACTGGCTTCTTCCCCTGGCTTTCTTTCTTTTTTTTTATTTATTTCTTTATTATGTATACAATATTCTGCCTGTGTGTCTGCTTGCAGGCCAGAAGAGGGCATCAGATCTCATTTCAGATGGTTGTGAGCCACCATGTGGTTGCTGGGAATTGAACTCAGGACCTCTGGAAGAGCAGGCAGTGCTCTTAACCACTGAGCCATCTCTCCAGCCTCATCAGTCTGCTTTCTTATAAAGCACAGGACCACCTGCCCAAGGTGTGCAACCCAGAGTGAGCTGAGCCCACTCACATCAGTCGTTACTGGAGGAGACTCCCCCAAATCTTCTCTACAGACCAGTCTTAAGGAGGTAGTTTCTCAACTGAGGTTCCCTCCTTGCAGATGCTTCCAGCTTGTGTCACGCTGGCAGGAATACCAACCCTTGTACACGTCATTTCCCCTAACATTTTTAATAGCTTTGTGAATTAGTGACTACTGTGGATGATGCACTGCGGTTAGGAAGGCTACTGAATTTGTCCCAAAGAGAACTGACAGCCAGAAGAGGAGGAATTCCAGCTGAGGCCTTACCTTAATATTTGTGATATTGATGCATTTTAGCTGAGCTTCCAGAGAAGAGTTGAAGACAGCAGAGGACTCCATCAGCAATGTATCAGACTAGTCGTTATTTCTGCAAATTTTTATGCCGGTAGGACTTCCAGTCTTTTTTTTTTTCATTTTATTTTGTTTATTTTTTATTTTTTTAACGGAAAATATAATCTTCTCTCATACAATAAATACATCCAGACCACAGTTTCCCCTCCCTCTTCTCCTCCAGGTCCCCTCACCCAGCTCTCATTTCTCCCAGATCCACTCCTCCTTGGGCAGTGAAAACTCAGAAAAATTCACTGTTTACCCATTTCACTGGAGAAAGAACCACATCTAAAGGAAGCCATGCTCTAAGTCATGTTCTGTGCACTGGTTTGCAGTGAGATATAGAGCATGGGGTATAATCCCTCTTGCCTGGATATCTGTCCTAATCCCCAGAGCCTGTGGATATGCTATGTTATGACAAAAGGAGCTGGGACTGGGGACCTTGAGGTAGTAACTCTGCTGGATGGCCCAGGTGGGCCCAGTCTTATCAACTGCAGTGACATCTGCTTTCCTTTCGAGGCAGAGACAAGCCTGCAGTATGCTAAGGAAGATATACAGTGTTTGCCTTTGATGATGGAAGGAAGGGCTTTTCAGACATAAATACGAGCAACATCTAGATGCTAGAGAAGGCAAAGAACCGATCGTCTCCTAATGCCTTTGAAACTCTAGTAAAGCCTCCAGATACCTTGATTTTAGTTGAGACAAGAGGTAGCCAGGCAGGCAGGCTTCCAAGGCATAGCATACTAAATTGTTGTTTTTCTATGCCAACCTTAAAATTAACATTTTAATCTTTGATTTAAATTTTATACAGGGGGCCTCGAAATAGAGTACATGTTAGTAACAGGTTGAAAGTTCTGGATGACTTATCCACTGTTGGGACAGGCTCATCTTTTCATTGAGTGCTGGTTATCTCTGCTTTTTAAAAAGAACCTGTTTGGCTAGCTTTCAAAACCCACTACCCCCTCTTACACACACACACACACACACACACACACACACACACACACACACACAGTCATTTTTTTCTTCATCTGATGATGGGTAAAATTTCATGAGAAAAGCATGTAAGGGCTCTGAGACTAACCTAGAGTTGATTTTATTTGTTTTTTTTTTTTGTTATTATTAGCTAGAATAGTATATCCTTATTAATTTGGAGTGCTCATTGAAAATTCAGAGTTCTTATGTCAATAAAAATAGGACAAAAAAAGTTTCAAATGCAATGTGGGGTTTTAAGGAGCTACCTGCTTTGCCAGTTTCTGGGTGGTGTTAACTGTGTGGGAGCTATTGTTACTTTGTCTCCTTCATTACAGAAGGTATAATCTTCTGGTTTATGATTCATCTTGCTTCCTCCCTTAGAAGAAAATAGAAAGCAGCTATACTGGGAATTAGAACTGTTATCAGGCACAAAACACTTAATTAAACAATTCATTTGATTACTTCTAATCATGTTGAATTAATCTTCTTAGTTCTGCCCTTATATTAGTCAGGAAAGGTGAGGCTATGATGGGGTAATAAATTCTCAGTTTAACCAATTCTCTGTGGCTACACCAGCCCAAGTTATTTCTCACTTAAACTCTGGAACTTTCCGAAATTATGTCTTCCTACATAATGAGTAATCCAAGTTCGTTCTAAAGTATAGCTTGGTCTCTCATTTTGAGGCTTTTAGGTATTCCTATGTAACCGAAGACAAAAAACTAGGTCACCCTAGTAGATCCACATTTAAGTGCTTTGGGTTAAAAGTGACCTTGCTGTGTCTGCCTTAAAAAAATGGTCATAGGGATTCTCTAGTTTCATGGCAGCTAGACATTTATGAAGATCACTAGATATTCAATTAAAAATCTTCCAGTTAATCTTAATACCCAATTTTACCAGTAAGTTCCTTGAATGTGCAAAATGTCCACTAGCAAGTTAAGGAAAGAAAATTGTTCGAGCTGTACTTTCTCATAAGATGCCAACTTGGCTAGTTTTACAGTAAATTTCAAATACAAGAAAAGAATGTAAGAAATTCCTTCTGAGAAAGTTAGATAAGAGATCTCATTAGTAGAAAACACTGGATGGGTAGTTGCAGAAAGATAACTGTGAGCAAACAGTTGCTAATCCGAGCTCTAGCATATTGTTGATTGGTGAACATTTACATTTATGAATAACTAATGAGTGAATGATAAAAACAATCTACATCAGCCACTTCAAAATATGTTTTTAATTAAAAAAAATAGATGACTGCTTCCTCCCATTCTTCCCTCTAGCTCCTCCTAGCTACCCACACTCAGACTCTCCCATGTCTCCCAACTCATAAGTTAATAACCTCTATTTATTTGATTACTATAGTTATATAATATATATGTAATGATATGTATATATATATATGTATGTGTAGAATATATAAATGCAATCCACTAAGTCTGTTTTTATTGTTTGGTTTGTGTGTATATAGTTTCAGGGTTGACCACTCTGCCCTGGACAATCAATAAAGGGACTCATTCTTCTTTTCCCAGAAGTCATTAATTGCCAGTAGATTCCTGTCTAGAATTGAAAGACCTCAATTTTCCATGCTAATGTATCCATTGACATTGTCAATACTCTGGTCTTGTTTATGTAGCCATTTCTAAGAGAGACTGTTTCACATCAGACTTCTTCAACCTTAGCCCCCGGTCAAAGGCCATTCTATGTCTATTCCCTACAAAACGAAGTTGGTTAAATGACTAGACAGGTTTCAAGTCTAAAATTTTAGGAATTATAGAATTACAGCCATACAAACTTCAGTGTTAATAATCCTACTTGTTTAGTTAAAGCAAATATTTTCCAAGTATAATATGGGAACCCTTTGGAGTCCCTGAAGCTCTTTCAATAAGAAATTCTGCAAAGTCAAAACCGTACATGAGGGAAAGAAAGTAGTGAGAGACAGACTGACTCCGTTTAATATCATATAATATGATAGTGAGAGATAGGCTGTTGGGTTTAATATCATATAATAGGAATACTGATCATTAAAGTTTCAGATGCATAATTCAGATAGTCTTTAAAAGATTGCATATTACTTTTGAGTATAGTATTAATGAAAACATCTGGATTACTGGGAAGAAGTCTTTTATGACTATGTACTTGTGGGAGACAGATTTTATTCATATACTTTAATGAAAGCAACACATTGAAATGGTTTGAATGATGTAACAATCTGTGAAATTCAGCTGTGGTCTATTAACCCAGGCATAAGCAAGATTAGCAAAAGTATAAAACAATGCTGTTTTTCCCACTATAATTTTTGAAAATATACTTATTTTTCATAAAAAAGAAGCTAGCTGCATTAGAGTGGCTTATTATTTTTAAATTATGTGTGAAATCACTCTATTTTGCTAATATAATATAGTTAGTGTTTAGTTATCTGTTTTCTAATATTGTGTATATAGCAGTAGATATAATTCACATAAAAGATTCATGGGCTCTTCAGTGATGTTCAAAACTGTAAGGCTAGTCTGAGATTTAAAAATGATGGCTAATTTAGAGAGTAAATATAGCATTTGACTTTGATATAACCTACCCTTCCATTTAAATAGTTTATATATACATAATATATGCAATATATACATCACAGAGAGAGAGAGATATAAAATTAGAGGTGCATATTTTTAAGGCGTGTCTTGAAGAGAACAGCCATGCTATGAATATATGGTTATCAGTAGGATGCTTTTCTATGTGTCTGATATTGTTAGCTTCCTAATATTCATATTCTCCTTCTTTGACTACTAGTTTGTTGGGATTTCTGCTAAATGCAGATGCTAACAGCTGAAGCCCCTTTGGTTACTAGTCAGTTCCAATGATAGAATTCATCTAACTGGAAACCACTCCACATGGCTTGGGAAGGTGTTTGTACATGAACAGAATGTCAAGTACTTCATTCTTCACTCTGGCTCATGGTGTTTTTTTCAGTACCTCTCCTTTTCAACCTAAGTAGACTGATTGATATTATCCTGAACTCCCAATACAAAGTCGAGTTTCATACTGTCAAAAGGGGAGTGTAGCTAGCTAGATTTGGTCCTTGATAACACAGAATCAACAGGATTATCTGGGCCAGCTTGATTAGTATATTATTGTTGTTGATGTAGGTGGGGGTTTTCGATGCGTGTATACAATCGTGAAATTGACATCGAGAGTCTTCCTCCATAGTTATCTACTTTATCTATTGAGATAGCTACTCACTAAACCTGGAACTCACTAATTCAGGCTAGTCTATCTATGTAGCTTGCCTCAAGGGCCTTTGCCTCTGTCTCCCCAGAGCTGGAAATAATTGTGGCTGCTATGCCTTCCTGGTGTTGGATTCTAGAGGTCTGAACTTTAGTCTTCAAGTGTGTGCTGCCCTAAGTTATCCTTGAGTTGTTTCCCAAACTCATTAGTCTCCTTTACTGACAAAAAGTTATTGTTATGTTGAATCAAGTCCAACTTAATGATCTCATTTGGGCTTGATGACTCTGTAAAGATCAAATTTTTAAATAAGGACACTTTTTGCTCTTGGGTGTTAGGACTTCCTTATAACTTCATGGGAGTTTCAATTTTCAAATCATGATAGCATCCAAACTCACACAGAAGTTAATTGGCAGCATTCAATACTCCAGTATTTCAGTTTTTGCTCCAATTCATTTTCCTCTCTAGTAATGGTTTTGATTTTAGTAGATAATCTAATTGTCAAAAATATCATTATTATATCATAAGAAAATGTCATTATGACATTTCTTATGTCATTTGTATATTCAGTTTTGCATATATAGAGCTATCCTTTTATCTTTGCCTACTTGACCAAGGTGAATGTTGTTTTTAATTTTTATTAGTTCTTTTCAAATTTCACACAATACATTTTGTTCATATTCTTCCCCTCCTCTAACTCCTCTCTGACTCTCAGAAACACCCCAGCTTCCTTATTTATCCAAGTTTTGTCATATTCTTTTTCAGCCTATCAAGTTCAATTAGTATTTCCTATGTATTCTTGCTGTGTGTCCTTCAATTAGAGCACTGTTGGCTTATCGGGGGCTATACTCCTTCTATTTTCATTTTTAGATTACAATACAATTACACCATTTCTTGTTTCCCTTTCCTACTCCAAACCCTTTCATATATCTCTTTTTGCTTACTTTCAAATCCATGTCCTCTTCTTACATTAATCAGTATTAATATGCATATATGAATATTCATATTTATGAATATATATATATATGGATATAGCCTGCTCAGTCTGTATAATGCTACTTGTATATATGTTTTCATGGCCCAGCATTTGATGTTGGAAAGGCAATTGATGTACTCTATCTTGCAGAGAGTATTTCTCCTGCTCTCAGCATTCCTTAGTCACCTGCAGTTTTTTGCATGGGACCTTCTGCTCTTTTTACCCCACCAACCCTGGCCTGTCTGTGGTTCTTGTTCAGCTCATGTTACTAGAAACCATAGGATGACAATGAAAGGGTTTAGTGCCAATAATAGGCTATCTCTTTGGAGGTCTCAAAGACTCCTGTACATTACAAACTATTGCCAATGTTCTCAGTTACTCAGAGAACTTGATGGTAAGACTCGACTGCTCAAGCAGAATGTGAAAATATCAAGCTAGCACTGATCTAAAAGCTCTATTCCTATTGGCTAGTTTTCATAACCCTGGAAGGTTCTCTGCAGTCTACTGGAAGTAGATGATCTTTGTGATGTGTGCCTATATTTGGTTTGCAAAAATTTCATTGATAATTTCTGCATCTATATTTTAGTTGAGATTTGCATTGTATACTACTATTTGATCTGTTTCAGAGAAACATCCAGGGAATGCGTATTTTGCAGAGTTTGAAAGGAATATTATGCAAACTTCTGTTAGACATATTTCATCTCTGATGTTATTGAGCTCCAGTGTTCCCATGTTTAATTTTTTTTTGTATGACTAACCCATCAGTGTAAGCAGAATGCTGAAGTGATTGACTACTATTGTGTTGACGTAATCTGTGACTTAATGCCAAATTGGTGGGGATTTTTGGTATGAAATTGGATGCCCTGAAGTTGATACATATATGTTTAGAATTGTAATACCGTTTTTGTTGATGGTTTTCTTGATCAGAATGAAATGACTTTCTTTCTCTTTTCTGATTAGTTTTACCTGGAAGTCTCTTGTAAATATTAGAACAGCACTGACTCTTTGTTTCCTGGTCTGATTTGCTTAAGATACTTCTTTCCAGCCCTTCACTCTAAGGTCGTGTCTATCCTTAAAACTGAGATGTGTTTCTTGTAGACAGCATAAAGGTAGATCATATTTCTAATCCAATTGGTTAATTTGTGTCTTTTAGTTGTCAAATTTAGGGTTTTGATATTCAAACATATTACTGAAAGGCATGTAAAAATTGATACCATTTTATACATTCTTGTGCTTTTTTTCTTTTTACAAAAAAATAAAAGTCCTACTTTACAAAGCTACATTCCTGGATTCATTTACCACCTCCACCTCCATAACCCCTTTGGTCTGTTTATCCTTCTCTTCAATTTAAAGCAATCCAGACAGTGTTCTCTGTAGGGCTGGTAAGGTGGTTATGGATTCTTTTAACCTACTTTTTATCATGGTATTTTTTTTCTTCTTCAATTTTATGCTGGTTCATTTTGCAGAGTAAAGTACTCTGGGTTTCCATCTGTACTCTTTAAGAATTTGAATATTGTTGCTCTAAGCTCCGTTGGGTTTTACAGCTTCCATTCAGAAATCTGTTATTCTGATGGGGCTTCCTTTAAATGCAACTTGGCCCTTTTCTCTTGAAACTTTGAATAGTCTTTCTTTGTGCTGAATATTAATGCTTTAACTACATGTCATGGGAATTTCTTCTCTAGTCCCTAGGATTTATTGTTCTGAGTGTCTCTTATACCTAAATGGGAATCTCTTTCCCTTGAGTAGAAAATTTTCTTCTATGATTTTATCGACAATATGTACTATGCTTCTGACCTTCTTCCATGCTCATAAGTTGTAGATTTAGTATTTTTTAATGTCTCAATGTTCCTACATATTTAAACCATAATGCATTTTAAAAATTTATCATTTTAGTGAATGATTCAATTTTTGTGCATTGTCTTAAGCCCTGATATTTTTGTTCTCTATATGATCCATTCTGTTAGTGAGGTTTTCTACTGAGGTTTTTAGTAGATTACTATATTTTTTTATTTCCAGCTTCATTTTAGTTTGACTTTCATTCAGTATTTCTATCTTTTTATTGGAATCAAGTTTTGTATCTCATATTGCATTCATTAATTCATTCCACCATTGTTTGTATTTTCTTGCAGTTCAATCAATTTATTCCTCTACTTTTAAAACTTCTTCAGGTGTTTATTAGTGTCCTCTTAAAATTACCTGAGTTCTTTGAACATGTTTATAATGGTTCTCTTGAATTCTGTGTCTTGATTTTCTTCTAGATTGTTCATTAGGAGATTTTATTTATTTGTTTTCTAGACAGAGTTTTTCTGTGTAGTTCCTGACTGTCCTGGAACTCCTTTTGTAAACCAGACTGGCCTCAAACTCAGAGATCTGCCTGCCTCTGCCTCCCTAGTGCTGCGATTAAAGGTGTGTACCACCACCACCACCTAGCTTATATTTTGGGGTTTGTCATTCTGCTTTTGTTTTTGCAAAAGGGTTCAAGCAAAACACTCAAGTGTCTGGAGTTAGGTTGATGGATGTTTTTTAACTAATTATGTATATCAATGTATTTTGCATGTGGGGAAGTATTTATTTATGTTTATGAGCAGGGAACTTTCATGCCAAGGTGCAAATGTGTAGGTCAGAGGAAATGATACCAAATATGTTCTCTCTTTACACCATGTGTGTGGGTGGGTCAAACTCGGGTCACCCGATTTGTTGGCCAGCAATTTTACCCATTGAGTCACCTTGCTAGCCTTTAATAGGAGTTTTAGCCTGCTGGGCATAAGGTGGTATGGTAGTTTTTGGTAGTTTGCTGGAGTCCTGAGAGAGCAAAGCTGAAAGGAGCATGTCTGTTTCCAGAGCTGGGTGGATTGCTTGTGCAAGCCTCGGTGTCAGGCAAAGGGCTGGGCAGCCAGAGTGGAACCCAGAAAGGAGGAGATGAGGCCGTGGAACTGAAGTGGAGGAAGCTGGTTTCTTATTCTGTGTTGGGGACCATGTGAGCTTGGCACCTGGATCGAGACTCCTGGGTCAAAGAGGGAAGAGCTGAATTTTATCTTTTATTTTTATTTTTAGGATGCTTTAATTTTTATGTTATGTGTAAGCGTATTTATTGGCATATATGCATGTGCACCACTTATAAGTCTGGTGCCCACAGAAGCCAGATGAGGGTACATCAGATGCCCTAGATAAGAGTGTCATATCCCCTAGAACTGGAATTAAATATAGCTGTAAGCTACTCTGTAGGTGCTAAGAATTGAACCAGATCCCCAGTGAGAGCTACAAGTTCTCTTAACAGCTGAGACATCTTCCTAGTCCATGAATTATATTTTTTTAATTATGATACTAGATAGATAACTTTTAGCAAAAGATATTTTTAAAACTTCTTTGTAGTAACTCAAGTGGTTTATTCAAGGAATAAATCTATTTAGTCAATAATAAACTACATGGAAAATTGGTTTTGAATCCTCTAAAAAGAACTTTTGATACCATATAAATTATAATCAGTGTATAGAATTGTATTATCTGTGATCTCTTTTTTCAGTATTCTTTTTCAAAGTTAAACATACAAATATTGACAGACAGTATGACTTCACCTCTAATAATAACTTCTGCTTTATTAACAAGATGCTTCTTGGAGCAGTTTTAAATTGTACCATCACATTATACACAGAGTGGAGATTATGTATAAATAGTCGTGCTGAATAATTGATCCAGATTTTTCCCTGCAAGAATACATTATTTATAATAACTGTCACAGGCTTTTATTTCATTTTTAGGATTTCTTTAAGCAAACAATATAAAAACTGACTTGAGAGATGCAATAGTGTAAATGGAAGATAATACTAATCCTTGGTCTTCAATGAACCTTAAAGTAGCTGGAATTGTTAATCCCAGCACTCGGGAGGCAGAGGCAGCGGATCTCTGTGAGTTCGAGACCAGCCTGGTCTACAGAGCTAGTTCCGGGACAGGCTCCAAAGCCACAGAGAAACCCTGTCTCGAAAAAAAAAAAAAGTAGCTGGAATTGGTGTTCTTGTTCTGTGAGATTCTGAAATGCTGAAACATACTACAGCTGAAATGATAGCAAACGTCTCCAACCGTATGCATACTATTAGACCGGTCTCGTCATCAGTCAGAGCACAGAAAAAGACACTTGGGTTGGCTAAAATCATTAAGAGAAAATAGCCAAAAGCTCTGCATTCAACTTTGGGTGATATTGATTTCTACCTGTATTATTGGAATCAATTCAATATTGTATATAATCTAAAGAATAATTTGCGGACATGCAGTAGGTTCAGTCTTTCATATTCAGCAGGCTAATTGATAAATGCGACTAGAAAAATTAATTCCTACAAAAATGTATTCTGTAGTGTATTGTATAGAAAACTCTAACAGAAACCTCTCTCAAAGTATGTGTATCTTTTTTAAAAAAATATTTAGCAATTTATTTTAAAAAAATACCACATTTATCATTAGGAGCTTTTTTCTATTTTTTAATTTATTATTTTACATACCAACCACAATCCCACCCCCCAGTCCTGTTCTCCTATTTCCTCCCTCTTTTTCCTTTTACCCCTCCCCCACCCACTCCTCCTCCATTTCCATTCAGATGGGATAAGGTCTCCCTTGGGAATCAACAAAGCTTGGCATATCAAGGAGAGGCAAAACCAAACTCCTCCCCGCTGCATCAAGGCTGAACAGCGCATCAGACCATAGGGAATAGGTTCTAAAGAGCCAGCTCTTGCGCCTGGGGCAGTTCCTTGTCCCATTGCTAGAGCCCCACAAAAGATCAAGCTACACAACTGTTCCCCAGATGCAGAGGGTATAGGCGGGTTTCATGCTGGCTTCCTAGCTGTCTCTGGAGATTTACCCCACCTGGCGCATATAATTACTCCCCTCTCTCTTCAGCTGGACTCTTGGAGCTTGGCCCAGGGCTTCGCTAGGGATCTCTGTATCTGCTTCCCTCAGATACAGGATTAAGGCTCTGTGATGACATTAGGTAGTCACCAATCTGCAGGGGAAGGCCAGTTCAGGCACCCTTTCCACTATTGGTAACAGCAGCCTACATACTGGGAAAATATCTTTATCAACCCCACTTCTGACAGAGGACTGATCTCCATAATAAAGAATTTAAGAAACTAGACATCAAATACCAAATAATCCCATTTGTGGGAGCCTAGCCTGTTTGGATGCTCACCTTCCTGGACCTGGATGGAGGGGGG
>JABTXL010021554.1:1407544-1441801 GCA_025134845.1 Neodon shergylaensis | reverse complement strand
AAAAAAAGACTCTAAACTAAAACTAATTGGAACAGATGAAGAAGGACACTTCATTCAAACCAAGGGAACAGTTAAGCAAGAAGACATTACTATCTCAAATATATATGCCCCAAATTCTGGGACACTCAAATTCATAAAAATTGTACTACTGGATTTAAAGACACAGAGTAACACTATCCATTAATAGTTGGTGATTTCAACAACTCAATTTCCAATAGACATGTCATCTAGACAAAAAATAGACAGAGAAACATCAAATATAATTAACAAATAGCTATAGAATATTCCAGCCAAACACGAAGAAATACACATTCTACTTAGCACCATAAGAAAACAGTTCCAAAATATACAACATCCTAGAACACAAAACAAATCTTTACAAATTCAAAATTATTCAGGTTAATGGATTCCAATGGATATATTTACAAAACACTTTCCACACCCAAGGCAGAAAGAGTGGCTGGAAGAAGAGGCAGGAGCTCAGGGAGTTTGCCGTGAGACTGTATCTTCTAGTAATGTCAGACACTACACCAACAAAGTCTCACAGACAACATGAGCTGAACAGGATGAGAACAATAGATATGCCAAAGTGGACAAGGGAAAGTCAATGAGGCCTTAATCCTACACAAATAACTACAGGCAAAGGTGAAATGCTGAGGGCTGGAGAAATAGTCTTCCCTGGGAAAGAGCACACCAATTGGTGATCCAACAACAAATTGTCTGCCCTGAAGACAAGCATGCAAGTAACATTAGACAGACTGAGAAGGTTATATTTAGATGAATGTGTGTGTATGTGTGTGTGCTCATGTGCACATGCATAGCAACTGATCAAATTAGGAGTCATGAATGTAGAAGAAAGGAAGGATGAGTATATGAAACAGTTTAGAGGTAGAAAACTGGTGAGCAAGAATTGTCTGTATTCTGTCCATCATGTTCTAAATAAACGCTGATTGGCCAGGTAGGAAGTATAGGCGGGTCAACCAGACAGGGTGATGAGAACAGAAGTATTCTGGGAAGAAGGAAGCTCCTTTGCCATTCCTGCTCAGACCAGAGAAGCAACATGTGACCTGCCCCACTGTGAAAGGTACTGAGCCATGTGGCTAACATAGATAAGAACAATGGGTTAATATAAGCTACAAGAGCTAATAAGAAGCCCGAGCTAATGGGCCAATCAGTTTATAAGTCATGTAAGACTCTCTGTGTGATTTTCTTTTCTTTGGGGCTTACTGGGCAGCGCAGAAATCCCAACGAGCAGCCCTTCATGTTACAGAAAAGGGTAGGGAAAATGATATAATTATATTATAATCTCAAAAAGACAAAAAACAGATGTCTCTGTGGAAAAAAAGTCAATGTGAAGTCCCTGCCTTTCCCAGCCTACTTTAAAGAGGTGACTAAGATAAACGTTACCCCACTTTCTTAATTTCAACAAATAAAATCAAATGGCTATTTAAATTATGAGCTTGTGGAGGGATTTGGTTGGTAAAGGCAAAGTGTGTGCCTTCTATAGGAAATAATTACCCTACCAAGAAGCACTTGGTTTCCTTTATGAAGTCTTAGAAGCCACTTTACAATTACACAGCAAGCCGACCTACTTTTCTGTGGGGTGTTTAGGAACAGGAATGAACCGGTGGGATGTCTTTAGTTTTCCATGTCCAGACAGAAGGGTACTATGAATAGAATGTGGGAAAAAAAAGACTAGGGCTCAGGGAGCCTGAAAATCATGAGTGGTATAAAGCAAGCAGCTTGCTATTCTGACCTTATGCTAAAGCAGGGCCGTACAGCTCTCACAAAGGTACCAACAGACTTTCTAGACATCCATCATTAACCAAGTCATTAGTGGGGTACACCATTTATGTAAGCACTGGGGTTGACCCACATTCAGTTCTAGAATGTATCATAGAAGGGCTGAGCTCAGAAACCAACCACACCTAAGGGCACCTTACAGTGGGTTACTCCACCATAGCTGGTGGAGTCCAAGCCTGTCGCTGAGGTGGGGTGAGTGTGGCACTAAGTACAGGACAGCAGTGGAAGCTGAGGTCAGAGGACTGGCAGAGCAGAATCTGGGGGGGGGGAGCAGCTGTGGCAACAAACAGATGGAGCTGCTGTCACAACAATACTGTGTAAACACTATTTGCTTATTTATTTTCAATTATGTATATGTTCATGTGTGAGTATATGGGCATAGGTACCTGTGGAAGCCAAAAGCATCTATCTGAAAATGCATGCAGGGAACTGAACTCAGGTTCTCTGTGAGCACAGTATACACTGCTGAGCCATCGTCTCTCCAACCCCCACCAACTGTTTCCACAGCTTCATCTGGCTTTTCACCCCCAGGGATCTTTATCTCTCTATTATAAGTGGTCAAAGATAATTTATCATCTTCACCATCCTTGATTTGCCTTTCTTACTACCATCAGGAGATCTGAAGAAAGTTCTGGAACATTTCATAAAGATTTAGGTTTGGGTGTTTATCCCAAAAGTCCTCAAAGTTAACAATCATTTGAAAGGTGTGTGGGCAGTCAGTGTGCCCTAATTTAGGGTAGAAAGCATAACTGATGAAACCAACTGTCATACATAAATTCATCTTTAAAATCACTGATATTAAAAAGTATTTCAATATCAGGGTAGATCAGTAGTTCTTACCTAAGAGAAGTGTTGACCACCAGGGGATAGTTAGCAATCATGTAGATTTTTTCTTTTTGCCACTTCTGAGGGTGCTTCTGGCATCTAAACAGTAGAGGTCAAGAATGCCAACCACACAGCGTGGAGAACAGAATTGTCCAGTCGCAATATCAGCAGCATTGTATCCTGCTGACCAGAGTGGCCCTGAATTCGATTATATTTCATTTAAATTATTTCAGTGTAGTTGAGGATGCAGAGAGATGATTTGAGAAAGTTTTACGATAGAGAAATTATACCTAAATTAGGATGTCAGCACATATGCTGCAGGATGTGAGGGAAGAACCCTATCAGGGCCAAATGAGATGTGCAGCAAAGAACTCAGGGAGGAGGTGAGGCTTCATCTGGGCTTTAAGGATTACATAAGCAGAGAGGAGTAGTTGCTATTGGAGAAGAGTGCACTTCACAACTTGGGAGGTTCACAGCTATGCAGCAGCATTCCACTGCTCCAGTTCCATGTAAATCACAGAGGATGGGGAGGCTTCAGTATTTAAGGGAGAACCAGTGTTTCCCTCTCCTTTCCCATTTCTTCTGTATCCAATGAAGTGCACTCTGATGGTCAGACTTGCAGAGAGGAATACTGTGAGAGGACTTGCCAGTTGTAAGTAGAAAGTGTAGGAGGCTCAGGGGCTTCTGTTATGGTGGCTGTGCTGGCTGGGTCTATGTCAACTTGACCCAACCTAGAGTCACCTTAGAGGAGGGAATGCTAATTGGGAAAATGCCTTCGTAAGATCAGGCTGTAGACAGGAGAGGCTATAGGACATTTTATTACTTATTTTTTTGGTGTGGAGGGACCCAATTTATTATGGATAGTGACACCTTTGAGTTGGTCCATGGTACTATGAAGAAGCAGGCTGTTCAAGCCATGGGAGAGGGGGGTAAGCCAGTAAACAGCACTCCTCTGTAGCCTCTACATCAGCTCCAGCCTCCACATGCCTTCCATGCTTGAGTTTCTGCCATGACTTCCATCAGTGATGGACTGTGACCTGGAAATATAAGTAAAACAAACACTCCACCCCAAGTAGCTTTTGGTTGTGGTGTTTCTTCACAACCATAGAAACCCTTAATCAGACAGTGGCTAGGCAGGGATTTATTCTGTAAGCACTGGGCCAGTGTATCCTAGTTCAGCTAGTTGGTTCCTCATAACAAGATGCCATAAGCTGAGGCTTATAAGAAACAGGAATTTATTTCTAACATCTTGAGGCCAAGGAGTCTGATATTGCTGTCTGCTGAGTGTCCACTTGCTGCTCATAGCCAGGATCTCCTCCCCTGCCTCACATGGCAGGAGGGATAAAGGTCATTTTCTAAGTCAGTAAATGCTGTAAAAGAAGGTTCCACCCTTGTGACCTAGACATCTCCATAGGACATACCTCCAACTTTACTTTGGGATCAGATATTAACATGGGAATTTTAAGAGGAAATAAACATTAAGACTGTACTAGTTAATCTATACTTCAAATTTTCCATTCCTTCAGAATGTCCTATAGTTGAGAACATGGGACTCTAACTCGGTTGAGCTTATTAGCAGCATCTAGACACATCTGTCTACAGCTCTCTCTCCATATATATATATATATATATATATATATATATAATTGCTCAGTAGCAAAAACTCTGTGACTCCCAATAATTCTGACATTTCAACCTGCTCAAAGACAGAGGACTTCCCCACTTCATAATTAGTACATGTAGACACAGCATGGTAGGGACAAGGTTGGGAAAAGGTGCTTGTGAAACTGAAAACAGTGATGAATGTGGCTAGCCTTTTGCAGAGGGGCCTCACCATAGAACACAGTGGTAGTGACATTTTCCAACTTTTTACTTATTAAGCCAGAATGGATTTTCAGGTAAAAGGGTTTCATTTCAGCAGTAGGATGGAACTTTTTTCCATAGCTGGTTTGGACTACATGAATATCATTAAGTTTCTGTTTAGTGATTCCAGTATTAATTAGATTATACATAATAGTAAGTAGTGCTCATAGTGATTGGCTGTCCAGAAACCAGTGATCTGTACGTCCACAGAAGTGAAAACCAAGACTCGGGAGAGTAGGGGGAGAGGAATAAATTAGTAATTCCTGTTTCATGACTAGAATGCTCTGATCTCAGAAATCCATTACACATTCTGGAATTCAAATAGGGACAGCCACCCTAAGAAAGGCAAAACATCTACTCAGCTTTTTGCACCTGCCTCTTTCCTCTTTTCTCTGATTCTTCTCTCTTTAGAGATCCTCCCATTTTGACTGTGTTCCTGTCAGGCCTGCCTGGCAGAGAGAAATGCCCTGTGTGTGATAATGGGCCTTGGCTCTCAAGCTGAGAGACCATCACTGTGAGGGCACTGCTCTTGTGGTGTAGCTTAAGTTCCCCAAAAGCTTCTCTCGCGCAGATGTGAGTCCATGGTACTTCTTCCTTTTTTGACACTTCTCCTCCGCCCTCCTTGCACTTTCTGCTGCTACCATTTCTACGGCTTCCGTGACTTTTGGTTTCCATTCAGGAGCATGGTGAGTGAGTCATTTTCTTTCCTTACTCCCCAGAGCCACTGGGGATGACATCAGAGATGAGGGGGAGAGAGACGGTGGCATCTCCAGAGACATACTTAGCAGAGGAGGGCATCCTCCACATATAGCCTGCCAGGAAATGAAGGCCTAGAAATGAGCATCAGAGTGACGTGAGGCAGTAGGGATTGGGGGACTTAGGCTGACCTTGTTCTCTTTGATGGACAAACCGCTGATTTTGACTGCTTTGGTGTTATTTATGATTCTGGAATGAGGGACGTGAGCCTGCTCAAAGAGCAATGAATTCTTTAAAGATTCTAAGGTGACGATTAAACCACCCCATTGTCATCACATTTAATCAACCAGGTATAATAAAAATCACTGCGTACCTGTGCTGATTCCAATTAACTATTCCAATTCTATTGAGAGGGTGACAAATACAAAACACTTTTAGGGAGGGGCTTATATTTTTCCCCATCTTTTAGTATCTCATATATATGTGTCGCTAAATATACTAACACATGTTGAAAAAAAAACTCTTTACAGAAAATTCTATTTGGTAACTGTAGATTTAATCACTCCTAATTACCCATATCTAGCTAGTCAAATAATTCATTGATATATAAGGAAAATTAAACTAACCTTAATTTTTCAATGTTCAAAATTAGACGAGAGGTTTGGGAAATTATTGGAGTGCTACAGGGTCTGTGGTGAGGATAAAACCTTCAGGAAAGGAAATCCCAGCCCTTCTACAAGTTAATTATTCTTTCTTACTTAAACCTGCTAGCTACGGCCTACCCTATCTCCACATTCCCAGGCCTGGCTCCAGAAATGTAGCTCCGCAACAGCTCTCCCTGGTGAGTCTCTGTCAACAAAGCCCACCCCAGACCCCCTTTCTCAGGCCTAACATCTAACTCAGCTCTCACGCCAGCATTCTTGCTGAGTTTGCTCCCAATCAGTCTTTCCAGTGTCATCTTCTTCCAATCTCAGCACCGGTCACACATCTCTTGCACGCGTCCAGCCTTTTCTAGGTGACACATTATTGTTGATTGTGATGGGCGCAGCTTCCCTGTCACATAGAGAAGAAACTCTCTCACAGCAGATCCAATGGTCATCTGACTTTCGCAATCATTTACCCCACTCTTCCCCAGTGTTCTTTGAGAATTGAGCACAGGGGTTGTGTTGTAGATGTATCAGTTGGGATTGGGCAACCTGCAGTCTATTGTCTGCATTTTGACCAATTACTGAGGTCTTTAATAGTCACTGTATACTGCAGAAAGAAATACCGTTGATGAGGAGGGGAGAGCCATACATTCTGTGGGTATTTAGAATGCAGTTAGAGTTTGTGTGTGTGTGTGTGTGAATTCCTGAAACGTTAAAAATAAATTGACTATATCATCCAGTTATACCACTACACGAGGAATGCAAAAAAAAAAAAAAAACACCATATGGGAGGAGAGAAGAATCTCTGGAGAGGTGGTTATTAGGACATGGTGATATGACGGGGAAAATGGGGGTAGGAGGACTTAGCTAGGAAGAGAGGTCACCATACAGACAGAAAAAGGGAGATAGAGGGGGGAGAGGTAATTGTCACCAGGGATGCGTGAAAAAGCCATAGAGAGAAGCGTTATTTTATGTTTATTTAACACACACACACACACACACACACACACACACACACACACACAGTTTGTTCATTTTTGTGTTTGTTTGGCAGAATTTATGCCACTAGGGAAGGCAATGACAATGCCCCGCCCCGCCCCACGGGCCATCTTACAAAACCCCCAGTCATTGGCGCTCCTCCATTTGAGTTGTTGTTTAGCTGAGTCAAACAGGTACCCACAGTCATACTGGCTGTTTCCATTGTCCTCCGTTTCCTCCCAGAACCAGGAGGTAAGATTCTGTTGCTGAAGACAACATACACTTCGAACACATGGTGTGGGGTTAAGCCAGTACTGACCTGGAAACATCTGCCTCAGGACTGGCTGGAGGTGAGATGCCAGCTGCAAGTGGAAAAAAAAATCAACAGTTCAATCCAGCCATAAAATCCGTGAGAAGTACAGCAAGATATCTTTAAAGGGACAGTATTGGTACTTAATGTCTTCAGAATAACCAACAGCCACCTAACTGGACTTAAGAAATGCCACAAAAGTAGGGTATTCCTGTTGATACTGTAAACCAGCCGATTACCCATGGCTGATGATGCCATGCAGCCTAGAGGAGACCCTACTACTGTGATTTCCACATACCACTATAATTATAACTACAGTCTAAATACTTACTTTGATACCCAAAGCTACTTATTTTTGCCCCATATCAAAAAAACATTTTATGGAGCAGATGGAGTATATTATAGAAAGCTACAGCTGGTCAAAATGCAGGGGACAATTGCTTGGTGGCCAAGTCCCCCAATTACATCTGTAACATAACCTCAACACTTTAGGCTCACTTAACTTTAGGAAAGAAGAGGTGAAAATGGTAAGATCCAAAAGGAGCAGGATTTAGGCTATGAGACTGTGCCTTCTCGCTGTGACAGAGGAAGCTACATGCACGAAATCTCAAACATGGCTGCTTAAGGAAGACCTGAACATTTCCAATAACAGTTGACATCTCAAGACAGATAGAAAAATCTCACAGGGTCTCTCTCATAAATGAAGACTATAAGCAATTAATAACTGCCAAGACAGGGAGAATCCGTCTTTCTCTGAGACAAGTCATCTGATTGGTTATCTAATACTAAGTGCAGTTAGCCCTAAACTAGATGGGCTCAGCAGGCTTGTGTGTGTGTGTGTGTGTGTGTGTATGTGTGTGTGTGTCCAAGAATTTGAGAGGGAGTAGGACAAGCACCAGAAGAACTGAAGAGGGTTGGAAGCAGTATAAATACAGTAGTCATGTTTGAAATTCTAAAAACAAATTCATATTTAAATCACAAACCAAAACAAAACTGATTGATGCCTATCAAATAATACACTGGTTTAACAGCTTTAAGGAAAGGTGATAGATGTGTCTTCAGATACAATTTCCCGTCACCTGGTTTCCACACCAGGTGACTCCACTCCGTGTTTGTTTCTCTTCTCAGTAGGGGAAGGGCTGCCAAAGCCAAGTGCTCATGGCATTTTTCACAAAGCACCGCATGCCTCTTGCTGCTGAACTGCCAGTCGTGCTGGATGTTGCATTCTGTCCCTTTCATGGTGAGGCTCTGCAGAGTGGGGTCAAGGCAAGGATTTGCAACAGTAACTTGTGAATGCATACCAGCCTGGTGTACGGTGCTTGTGTGTTTATTTGCTTTATTTTTCATTTTCCTTGACAGAAGACAGAGCAGTGCTCTGAAATTATACGCTGATAAGCCTCCCAATACCCCCTCCCCATATGAAGACGGGAATTCAGAAGCCTCAAACCGAAAATTAAAATGTTAAGCAACTCTATTAGTGTTTGTTGTCTAAATTTAGTTTCAGTACATGGACAGGTTTTTAATTAGAAAAGTGTGAAAACAAATGGAATCCTAAACAAATTTCTTATTTTGGGGGTAGTCTTGTGACTAGAGCCTGAAAAGCTGCAAGATCTTGCCTTATTTCTGCAAAACTTTTTCTAATAGAAAAGAATTAAGAAAGTGCTTCTATTTGTAATAATGCATGTATGTTTAAAATCACAGAGTGGGCTCAACAGTTACTGTTTGGAAGTGGGCTCTTCTTGCTCCCGGTTTCATTCTGGATACCGTTTCAACTTAAAGTTGTATACTAACTTTACACGTCTTCCTTTTGTGAGATGGGAGGGATGTTCTCTAAAGATCTTAAATTCAATTCCTGACATGATCCATTATTTATGGTTTCTGTTCCCCTTGCCTTCTTTGTGTGAGCCCCAATTCTGTTTCTCTGTAGTAACTCAGACTGAGTTTCAGAAATCTTTCTCAATACATCTGTCTTTGACATCTAAAAGCAGAGGTTCCATGACATACTCTGCCCTGGTTCACTTTTGTCCTATTTTTCTGCAGTAGACATGGGTAGACAGCATTGACTGCTGCTTGCTGACTCTGGGCAGCTCCTCTGTTTCTCATTTAGAACAATAAGAAAGCTGATACCTGGAAGGTAAGGCCATGGTACTGGCTTAACCAAACTGAGCCATGTTTTCCTCATTGTTGACAAAGATGTCGATTTCCCACTTTCTGATGTCATGTGACTTCCTAGGGTCTCGGAAAGATAAACAGAATCTCCCTCCTTCCCTGAGACCCTCATTCCTGAGAACATGGTGGTTACATGAACATGGTGGCAGAGAGGATGTGTGCAGGGGCTGGGACAGTCGTCAGACTGAGCCAGTGGCTCATACAAATGGAAGGACAAAAGGAAACTACTGTGAGGCAGAGGATTCCTCTTGCTGAAGTGTTCTCACCTGCATATCAAAATTCCTACTGCACCCTCAATCTAGGAAAGTTCATACTTGAGGCTCCTTTGAAAAGGAGGGCCTGGGCCGGGCGGTGGTGGCGCACGCCTTTAATCCCAGCACTCGGGAGGCAGAGGCAGGCGGATCTCTGTGAGTTCGAGACCAGCCTGGTCTACAAGAGCTAGTTCCAGGACAGGCTCCAAAACCACAGAGAAACCCTGTCTCGAAAAACCAAAAAAAAAAAAAAAAAAAGAAAAGGAGGGCCTGTTACTGCTTCCTAAGCGTCCACCCTATTACATCTTTCCTTAATTTTTATTATGATTTATTATGTGCACTTGTTTGTATGAGTTAATGTGCACTATATACATGGCAAAGTCAATAAGTCTGATTAGCAGCAAGCAAAACAGAATCACAGTGGTTTACAAACATTTTTTAAAAGTCAGATGTGGTCACTTTCAGTAATAATATGCTTTGGGAAACAATGTGTTTGAATATCTCAGAATGTTAATAAAGAGTAGGCATAGAATATATTGCATTCTCTTGGATAGAATCTTAAAATTTTTGAAATGATAACGACACACCATAATCAGTTATAAATTCTAAATAATTTCTTTTTTGCCTTGACTTCACTTGGACACATTCAACTGAATTCAACAGAATTTAGTTTAAAACATCTTAGAAGGCTCATAGACAATATAAAAATTAATCTATATGTTGCAGATTCCCATAGTAAAATGCTTCAAGAACACGTATTTATTCTATTTGTTCTGCTTCTCCCTTCCTAATAGATTCAGGTTCTTTGGCTAGGAGGCAAGACCTTGCACATCTTTGTGAAGAACAGACTCCAGTATCTGGATCACAGCAGAAACTAGGATGATTTACTAATAAATGTTGACTTTGTGTGGGGGTGTTTAGATTTCTAAAGTTTAAACAATTTTGGATGTTTGTTTTGTACTAACCAACCTCACTTAGCCTGTTAAGAGAATAATAAAGAAAAAAACAGTATCTTCAGGTCTTCTCTCCCTTAAACCAAGATCAACGTGATTACTAGGATAATATCCAAAGGCAATTTGTTTCTTTAATTATACTCTGTTGACAATGAACATCACCCCATTTTCTGTTCCTCCAATCACAGGTCGTCCATTCATGAGGACAAACAGCAAGTGACAGAACAAGAGATGTGATCCCCAGTACCTTGTCCAGTTGTCATCAAAGAGGCTTTCTCTGGCAGCTAATGGGAGCAGATGCAAAGACCCACAGCCAAACACGCGGCAGAGCTTGGGGAACCCCACAACAGAGGAGAGGAAGGAGTGTAGGAACAAGAGGGGTCGTGGACACTAGGACGTGACTCACAGAATCAACTAAGCAAGTCCCATAGGGGCTCAAATCCTGAAGGGGCAACCATGGAGCCTGTATAGGTTTGCTCTAGATCCTGTACATATATGTCATGGTTTGTGTGGCTTAGCATTCTTGTGGAAATCCTAGCAGTGGGAGTAGGGGTGTGTCTGACATGTTTGCCTACTTTTGGGACCCTTTTCCTCCTACTGGGTTGCCTTGTTCAGTCTTGATATGAGGGTTTGTGCCTGGTCTTACTGCTGTGTTCAGTTGATATCCCTGGGAGGCCTGCTCTTGTCTCAAGGGTGAGGGATTGCATGTACACACTTTCCCATCACCACCTCCCCTTTCCTCCAGATCCACTCCTCCCCCCTGTTACAAAGAGCATTCGACTAAACACATTAAAAATTATAATTTGACTAAATATTTTTAATTAAGGTTCCTAAAGTTCTAAAACTGTACTTGACTGTTGTTGACCCTAAATTATCACTGACAGGTAAAGATACGCTAATAGTGTCATCAGAGGGAAAGCCTCACATATAATTTGATAATCAAAATTTTATAAAATATACCAAAAGTGGGTGTTAGAAAACATAGCTGGAAAAATACACCTTGATAAATGCACCAAATAAAACACTCTCCAGCACTAGGAAGTGGGATGCTGGTGCAGTCCTCTTGCTCTTTGGGAACTCAGCCTGTCCATCTGGTCATCTAACAGGAAACCTGAAGTCTGTGGGTGATCTCACCGACCATATGTGCCACAATACCTAGAACAACTGGGGCTTGGGTAATGACACAGCAAGAGCCTAAATTTGGATTTAACTTGTTTGTGTCGAGCGGAACCTAAACCTCACAGTTATTTTTGCACGATGCTCACTTTGTTTATCACTAATGTTGAAGCGGGGATGTAAAAATATATCCCTTTCCAACAGTGGCCAGCTGCAAGCAATCCGCTTTAACCAATACCGTGGTTTTGGTTCTGTGGGCTTTTTTTTTTTTAAGTGGAAAATAATCTTGTAATTATCTTTGTACTGGGAAGTCATAAGGCCAGAGTCCATTGGGGGTTGGCACGAGAAGTGTAGCTATAAATGACCTGGACAAGACTGCCAGCAAATCTCAGCGCTGAGATAAGAAAGCAAGAAGACACAGTAGCTGGGATGTGGCAGAAGCCTAGAGGGAGTGATTAAACATGGAACAGGCGTAAAGAAATTCAAAACAGATGGGAAATCAAGACCTAGTGTGATGGTCTTCGAGGCTGTGGGCTAAGTGAGCTCATTCTGTTTCCTCCCCTTGTGGGTGCTCTTTTGAAAGACAGGATCTTATTTAGATGCTGCCATCTTCACGCACATTGGCACCATTTGTAAATACAGTGTCCATCACTAAGGAATTTGGTACTGGAGACAGCAATGTAAGAGAGTGTTCTGAACTTTGTGTCTTTGTCAAAGCTGTTAAAAAATGCCAATTAGTAAATGTGTTTTATCTACAATTTCATGTTTTAATCAAGAGGCATGATTAACAAATTGCCAATAATACACATAAACTTAGATTTAAGATTGTTATAGCAGTTACAACGATGACTCTGTCATTAAGAGCACTTTGCTCCTTTTCGAAAAAACCAGAGTTGAGGTTTTTTAGCACACAGGTTGAGCAACTCTCAGCCACCTGCAACTCCAGCTCCAGGGCATCAAG
This sequence comes from Neodon shergylaensis, assembly GCA_025134845.1. Taxonomy (NCBI): domain Eukaryota; kingdom Metazoa; phylum Chordata; class Mammalia; order Rodentia; family Cricetidae; genus Neodon; species Neodon shergylaensis. Next base: position 1,429,229 of record JABTXL010021554.1, on the reverse strand, counting down.
CCCCCTCTCCTAGCTTTCGCACCTGTAAGCATTACACACACACACACTTAAATTTTTTAAAAGGACTGATAAAGATTATGTTATAAAATGAAGAAAAAAATCTTTACATGGAAGGCAAACAAGGAAGTATCTTTAAAATGGCTGATGTACTCATTGTGAAAAGAATTTTGACAGCTCCAAAGAGAGAGATGGGATGTTTTCCATCTGGAGAATCATTTTCCATCTCAATATCTTTGTGAACAATTTGCACTGGATTAAGAAGCATTAAGTCTGATCCTCCCTTCTTAGACTTCACATACCAAAGAACTACATCCGATTGTGTAGAAGCAAATTGAAAGTTCAATTAAGCATTATGTAAATACCAATGTCTGGGGGTTTTGTTTTGATTTTACAGGTTAGGAATCAGAAGAATCGGGGACTACCCTTTCATTTCTATAATGTTGCTTTAAGTTCTAGGCTGGCCTGGTTTCTAATCTAAAACCTGGCTAATCTGGCAAGATGTTATATTTACTTATATGTATGTTAAGGTGGTTAGGTTTTTCTTTATTTCTTTTCCTGAACAGAAGTGAGAACATTTGGGTAGCATTAACTTTTATATTCAAAACCTACATGTCACATTTAATGATGATCACAAAAGGAGGCAACTCATTCCTTGGTGTTTAAAAGCTTCTGAGCATTTTAAACACTGCATTCTCTCAATAAATATTTTCCAATTTTAGCTATTATATTCCCATCATAATGATTTTTTTTCTGTATTTCAGAAAGTGATATGGGAAACAAAACAGCATAGACCTGACTTATTTATGTCGCAATGGTGTCAACTGAAAAAGGTGCTTCTGTAACTGGCTCCAGCCCCCAAAGACTGTATTTCATACTGAAAGAGGATTCTCTGTGTTTTAAGTAGGCAGCTCTGGCTAAGGGGACAAGATCATACTTGAACTCAAGATGGATAGGTGCAATGGAACAGACAGTGTCTGGGAGATGGCGAGATCAATAAAGAGCTTGCCTCACATGCATGAGGGCCCAGGTCTGGATCCATTGGTTCAAACTGGCAGAGCTGTGCCAGTACATGTAATCCCAAGGCCAGTGAGATAAATCTCGGGTTTACTGGGAGTCAGTCTAGACAAAGCAAGCACCTGGTTCAGTCAGCGTCTCTCTCCCAAAAATAATACAAAAAGCAATTAAGAGATACTCCTGATTTTGACGTCTGACCTCATCACACAGGCACATAAATGTACATGCACCTGTACCACACTCTGCCTTACATGTACACACACACGCAAGCACACACACAGAGAGAGGATTAAATAAAAATAAATGACAATGAGTAAGTATAAATATGAAAATATGGCCAAGGAACCATATGTGCAAATAAACTTTTCCACACTGACAGTCCTATGGCATTTCTCTGAAGTTTGTGACAGAATTCTAATGAAATAAATTTCTGGATGCATTCACAGATATTTACTTTACTTATTAACTAACAGCCCAGACAGAGAACAGAAATCACCCGAGTCATTTGAGTGAGAAAATTTAATAAGTAACCAGGTTTGCAGACATTAAGTAGGGTCTAGTTAATGTCACAATTACCACAGTGAACATCAAGGGCAGAATGGAGCCCAATAAACTCAGATATAAAAGAAAGTTAAGGGGATGTTTACAAAGACATGATTGCCCCAGAGGCAGGCTAGATTGGAAGCTCAGTTTTGTTAATTCATGTGACTCAAAGAAATTCTTAAAACGGGTGTTTAAAGACAGAGACAGAAGCTCTGATGATTGATAATGGAATCCAATCTAAAGAGCAGGCCTGTTGCACTATGATGGTCAGAGGTAGGAAAAACATGCGATACATTTGCTTACCAGATGTGTCTAACTTGGCAGAAGCAGAAGAACAGGGAGCGTGTGAGAGTGTGTTGCAGCATGGGTAGGACTCAAAAGAGAGGGAACATTATAAACCTTGCTGTGGGACATGTGTTATCCTGCCGCATTTTCAGTATATGTTAAAACATTTTTTTCCCCAGGGGAGATTTATGGTGGAAAACATTCCTTAGAGAGGTAACTTTTGTGAAATGGACTTCCCAGAGACACACAGTCTAAAATTTCACTTTTTTTCATCTTTCCCAACAGTCTATCTTTTCTTTATTCTATAAATTTCATTAACCTATCAATAATGTATATAGTATATTTGTTGTATTATCTCACTTCCCTACTTGCATAGCCGCATTCTCTGCTTTTAGGCCCGTCCCCAGGACCTAGACAAATGCTTATTACCACCCATACGCTATATATATTAAACAAAGAAGCAAAAATAAAATTGGCAAGGCTGGGGGATGACTCAGTAACTAAATCCTTACCACAGAAGTATGGGGACCTAGGTTTGATCCCTAGCCTAAGAACCCGAGTAAATCCTAACCTAACACCCACCTAAAAGCCAGGTGTGGCAGCCTGGAGAGAGGATGATCCCTGCAGCCTGTGCGGCTGGATTGGCAAATTCCTGGCTTAGTGAGGGATTCTGTCTCAAAAATAAGCCAGGAAGAGATTGAAAGAGCCACCTTATCTTTCTTTAGGTGTTTGCTCAGTTATGGAAAACATTTGGAAAGTGAAGGAGTAGCTGGGATCTTTGACTCCAGGGACTCGAAGATGATAGGATGATCGTGGAGTGACTTGTTACTATTTTTATGATCTTATTATTTCTGAGGAGTGCATGCCAGGAAAATCTTGCTATGGCTTCGTTCTCTTTTATAGTAGTATAATGGGTTTTTGCTGAAACATGTTGATCTCTTAGTAGAAATCCCAAAGGAGACATATGCCTACAGTCTTAGCATTCAGGAGGCCGAGATAATGAGAGTGTGAGTTAGAGGCTAATCTGGGTTACAGAGTGAGACTTTGTATCCCCCCAGAACAATAATATTGTAAAAATAATAGAAAATAAAATGGTAGATCTCCTGCAGACTTTTAACGTGTTTCATAGATGCACTAATGCCAGAGAGCATAGTTATAAATTATTCAGATCTCCATCATCAACAGAATGAAATGCATAGTACAGGTGTCAATGTGGCAGAAATGACATTCAGTGGGTGTGATTAAAAAGGTCCATAGCCGGACGATGGTGGCGCACGCCTTTAATCCCAGCACTCGGGAGGCAGAGGCAGGTGGATCTCTGTGAGTTCGAGACCAGCCTGGTCTACAGAGCTAGTTCCAGGACAGGCTTCAAAGCCACAGAGAAACCCTGTCTCGAAAAACCAAAAAAAAAAAAAAAAAGGACGTCCATTTCAGGAAGAGTCAAATTCCCTGTAAGAGCACCTTTTTCTAAGCCTGTTGTATAAAGTGACAGTGATCTAAAACAGCTTAGTATTGACTGGGGAAGAAGTCAACACTAACAGCTGAAAGAATGACCAACAATGACCAACAACAGCATTAATCCTGTGTGCCTCACTGCTTCATGGCCCGTCTGTAATTGGCACACGCTGTTGTGCAAAGCATGAGGCTTATATTCAGGTTGAGCACCAGTTGTCTTGGGAAATTTTCAAAGCTACTGTATAGGCACAACAAGTCACAAGCTTGAGGGGTTAAATGAAAGCATTCAATTTTTTTTTAAATCTCAATATAATTTAAATGTTAATTCCTCCTTCATGGGTTCACGAAACACGTTAAAAATGCCATGTAATATAGAGAATATATCTATTTTCTCAGTTTAATCTTAAATAAAGGTGCTCTTTATGTAACATTTGTGCCTTTTCAAGATACAGTGGTATCATATTAGTATATGTTGAAAACATTTGTTCGGGTAATTTATGGCAAACCTCTCGTGTATGACAATCTGAAGGGATAAATATGAAAATCCCATCTCATTTGTTTTTTTTTTTTCCATTTGTGTTTTCTTGTTTACTATGAAGTGAACGTCTGTTTGGATGATTATTTAAAGGTCAGAGAGCAGGCTTGTTCTTAGTGGTTATGGATAATTCAAATCAACGATTAGGGCCAAATGCCCTAAGAGGAGAGGGAAAAGACGTTTGGGGAGATGAGTCACTTTTAAGTAGAATCTCGGGTTTATCTGCTCTCATTGTGGCCTTGTGCTTTGATTTCAAAGTTTACTAAGGCAGTGATGTGGACAAGTGTGATTCTGGAATTTTGAAGTCTAGGGAGTCAATATTGACCCTGCTGTCTTTTCTGGAACTGTCCTCCTGGTCTGTCTGTTCCTTGTGCATTTACAGTCTGTACACACTTGTGTCGCTGCTGTTCTTATGTGAAGATTCGTAAAAGCAGCTCAGGACCTATTCATTTTAACTTGATTCTGTTTTTGAAGACTTTTAAAATCTTAAATATAGTCACAAGTTAGGTCTCTAAGAAATGGATTAAGATTGGAATGTAGCCAGCCACACTGAACCTCATAAAAGAGAAAGTGGGAAGTACACTTGAATGCATTGGCACAGGAGACCACTTCCTAAATATAACTCCAGCAGCAGAGACACTGAGAGAAACAATTAATAAATGGGACCTCCTGAAACTAAAAAGATTCTGTAAAGCAAAAGACACAGTCAACAAGATAAAACGACAGCCTACAGATTGGGAAAAGATCTTCACTAACCCCACATCAGACAGAGGTCGGTCTAATCTCCAAAATAAACAAAGAACTCAAGAAATTGGTCACCAAAAGAACAAATAATCCAATAAACAAAATGGAGTACAGACCCAAACAAAGAATTCTCAACAGAGGAATCTAAAATGGCTGAAACACACTTAAGGAAATGTTTAACATCCTTAGTCATCAGAGAAATGCAAATCAAAACAACTCTGAGATTCCATCTTACACCTGTAAGAATGCCCAAGATCCAGAACACTGGTGACAACTTATGCTGGAGAGGATGTGGGGGAAAGGGAACACTCCTCCATTGCTGATGGGAATGCAACCTGGTACAGCCCCTTTGAACAACAGTATGGCAATTTCTCAGAAAATTAGGAAACAACCTTCCTCAAGACCCAGTAATATCACTTTTGGGTATATATCCAAAGGATGCTCAATCGTGCCACAAGGACATGTACTCAACTATGTTCATAGCAGCTTTGTTTGTCATAGCCAGAACCTGGAAACAACCTAAATACCCCATTGACTGAAGAACGGATAAGGAAAATGTGGTACATTTCCACAATGGAGTACTACACCGCAGAAAAAAATGACATCTTAAATTTAGTAGGAAAATGGATGGAGCTGGAAAAATGGTTTGAGTGAGGTAACCCAGACACAGAAAGACAATTATCACATGTACTCACTCATAGGTGGTTTTAAAACATAAAGCAAAGAAAACCAGCCTATAAACCACAATCCCAAAGAACTTAGACAACAATGAGGACAGTAAGAGAGACTTACATAAATCTAATCTACATGGGAAATAGAAAAAGACAAGATCTCCTGAGCAAATTGGAAGCATGGGGACCTTGGGGGGAGGTTGAAGTGGGGAGGGTAGAGGCAGGGAGGGGAGCAGAGAAAAATGTAGAACTCAATAAAAATTCAATTAAAAAAGATTGGAATATAATTCAGTAACTAAACAATCACCATTCCCTACAGGACCTAGAGATGGCTTTGAGGTTGAAAAAATTATTTAGACTGAGTTTTTATGAACATTACAAACTTGATCTCTTTCTCTCTCTGTGCGTGTGTGTGTGCATGTGTGTGTGTAATTGCACTCACACCTCATATGCACATTGAATACTTATATCCCAAAGAGAGATAAACTGCAGAGAGATGGCTGCAGGTGGTGGAGACATTTGGTCGGCACAGGAGTTACTAAATCTGAAGGAGATTCACATTTCTTTTCTTATGCTTAGTAATTCTTCTCTTGAAGCATTATGTTTTGACTGAGAGGCAATCAGACAATGTGAAATTGTTGCCCATCCTGACCCAGACTGCCAGTAACACCTGTTCATCATTCTTACTTTAGTAAATATCAGTAAAAATCAGTAAAAATCTTTTTGTGCTTCTTACTCTGGAATAAGCATAATTATACTTTTAATTAATTTCTGACCTAGAAGTCACCTGTCTTTTGCCAGCATCAATACAATGGTCTCAAGCAAGCTTGTTACCTTACAAACTGAGTAAAATTTCCCTTGTAATATTTCCTAATTCTATTACAAACATTTTGAAGATAAGCTAGTCTAATTAATGAGTGAAGAAAAGTTTGTAGTAAAAAATAGAGGATTTTTATTTCATAAATGGTCTGTATAGAAATGGTTATTTAAATGCTGTCTCTATTATAGCAAGTCATTTAAATGTTACTATGAAGACAAAGAATATATAAAGATAAAGCCAGAAAGAGCCAAGAACCACTAAAGAAAAACAGAAAAATCAAGGTGTAGATATGCTCCTCTTAAAAAGTGTCTTACTGGGGCATGGAGAGATGGCTCAGTAGCTTAGAGTACTCACTATTCTTTCAAAATACCTGGCTGTGTTCCCAGGGCCTTCAGGACTCCTTACAACTACCTGTAATTCCAGTTCCAGAAGTTCTGACATCCTTTTCAGGTCGCTATGGGTAACTACACACCAATATAAATTCACAAAGACACATTTAATTAATTAATTAAATCTTTAACTGGCTTGCTAGAGGACTAGAATGGGGGTCTTTTATGAGTTGTTAGACATAAGATGCCATGAGGGGACTAGGGAGATGGTCCAGTGGATAGCAGCATTTGCTATTATGAAAACATTTGAGTTAAAATCTCCAGGACCTATATAGAAAGCTAGGTGTGACGGCACTTGCGCATTTGCACCCCCAGCACTGTGGAATACAAAGACAGGACAATATTTAGCCTTGCTGACTCTCGACTCTAAAGTTTTTTGAAGGACTGTGTTCTTGTTTTGGTGGGATAAGGCAGAGAGGGATAGAGCCAGACTCCTGATGTACTCTTCAGACCTCTGCACACATGCCTCACTGATACACCCACAGACACACAAGCACGTACAGCACACACACACTCACACATAAGAGATAGCACAAGGAAGCTAGACAGAGGCAGAGGACAGTAGGTGACAGTGAATAATGACACAGGGGAGTATCTCTTACTGAAATCCAACCACCTTTGACTCTGTTTTATGCCCAGAGCAAAACACATACACTTAATCAGATCTTTTTAAAATTTAGAAGAATTTCATCCATGCCTATAATGCATTTTTATTAAATCCACACCTATTTCCTTTTCTTGAGCTCCTCAGCTAGGGGAATTTCATAACAAGTTCATTCCTCCATGTTGAGATTTTTGTCTTATTCATGTTGTAAAAGGACTGGAGAGATGGCTCAGTGATTAAGAGCCCTGCCTGTTCTTCCAAAGGTCCTGAGTTCAATTCCCAGCAATCACAGGGTGGCTCACAACCATCTGTAATGAGATCTGGTGCCCTCTTGAAGAAGAGATCTAGTCAGTCATCCTAATCAATTTAGACCATGAAATCTAACATCGACAAGTGCAACAGAACCGCCATATATGGACTGCCCATGCATGCTTCAGCATTGCCAGGCACAAATTGCATTTCAATTTCATTCTCATGTTGTAACAACCATTGTGAATTTTTACATGCATTTGCCATGTTGTTTCAGGTAAACACTGCTCCTCTATGGTCATCTACTATCTTTGCCTTTTGTACTCTATCTGGTCCCTCTTCCTCAGTGATCCCAGACACTTGGGAGTACAGGTATTATATAGATGATCCATTTAGGGCTGAGTACTCCACAGTCTTTTATACTCTTCATGCTGACCAGCTGTGACCTCTTTTTGATTTCCACCTACTGAAAAAAAAGCTTCTTTGATGAGGTGATGTACTAATTTCTCGGTATAACAGGAAGCTGTTACAAGCTGTCTATTTAGCAGAATACAGTAGCAGTTTCTCCCCAAGGGCCTGCGCTCTACCTAACCATGGCAGCATCCTTTAAGTCATATCACATCATGCTTTGTGACCCTTATAACATTTGTACCACTGTTGCACCAGTGGGTGTATCTTCCAGACACGTCCTCATGGTAGTTCACTGGGTCACAGCTGGGTAGGACAGATGACTGTCTTTCTCCTTAGTAGTGAACGTAGCACCACTCAGCACTATGAAAACTAGCATGCAAACAGGGAGTCTCATGGTTGGCACCAGCTTGATTTCTCCCTGTCTGATTTCACGTCTGAGATGTCTTTGGCAGTCGAACCTTATCGTTAAGTTCTGGAGGATAACCAAGAACCAAGGCCTGTAAAGTTTGGATGTTTTTGGGACCCCAATGACCAACAACTCCAAAGGAGTAGCACTGGATTTTTTGTTTGATAGCCTATGGCATCTAGGAGAGGAACTGTCCCCTGGAGAAGCTATACATACACAACACACACACACACACACACACACACACACACACACACCCTACATATACAAAGTGCCTTCAGTGGTAGATTTCAAAGATCTTTAGTGTTAGCTACCTCTCCCAATACCCATATCTTAATCTCCTACCACTAATCTGAAATCTGAAGGTGTACTATTAACCTTACTATATATTCCATGTTTCAGTTTTGGCTAGTCTCTTTCTAAATTGAACATTTAAATATGAAAACCAATTAATGTTAGTTCGTCATACTTTTTTTTTAAAAAAAGAACTTTCGGATATTATCATAGAAGTTTTTAGCCTGTTCTTGTCTCTTTAATTTATTGTTCATGATTTTCATTGTAACTCATTTAGAGATTTCTTTTCCCAGTTACTAATCCCTTTAGAGCTGACAGCTGTATCATGGGTAACAATTCCATCATTATGATACAGTAGTGTGTCCTTCGGGAGAGAGTAGGAGAGGAAAAGCATCTAGATAGTTTCCCTGGAGTGAATTCTTAATACATTATGGTCAAGACTAACGAGATGCAATCAACAGAAACTCTTTATCTCTAGACTTTTCATAATGCTAAACATACTATTCGGTTGGGAACATGTTAAAAAGCTTTAAAATATATAATTTAGCCTAGATGTTTACTTTTATCATTAAAAGGTTTTAAAGTACCCCCAAGAAAACAAACGGAAAATGCAATTCTGTGGGTTTGTGTTGTCATGGATGTTGTTGGGTCTTGCCATGTTGTTCTGGCTGATCTTGAGTTCTGGAATTTAAGAGATCCTCCTCTCTGGCCACACCCCCTGAATGCCATGAAAACAGTTGTACATGTCTAGCTATTCTCTTATCTATAAGAGTTAACTTTAAATTGCAAGAGAAACTCTTAATTGAGATACTATTTGAGTTAAATGTAACCCTATGTTATGTTTAAACAAGCATGCACCTGATTCTTTTTATTTTTGTGACTTTGAGGCTTTATTTCTGAAGACTGCCAGGACACATGTAATTTTGGTTAGATTAATTTGTTAATCTGTCTCTTGTGATAGATGTGCTGACAATGACCTTTCTAATTGCAAGAAAGTCATCACCCCTTTCTCCTTCACAAGGGGTTCTATAATCTGCCCGATTATCAGAAAAAAAACTGGAGAGGATTGGGGTGATTCTCTGGTTATTTTTCTCACTCAGAAAATGGTAACACAATATTCTCTTTCTGCTGAATTATTCTAAATTGTGAAAACACTATAGAACAGTCATTATATCTACAAAGAGAACTTAGATATTTCTACTATGGGAAGAAAATGAACAAGATGACTTCCATTCTCAATCCCAGGTCTGTGCATTTAAAATTTGAGTTACAAATACTTTTTCCTCCTAGGAACTGAGGTGAATTAGTTAAGATCTTTTATAAATGGGGCTGAGTAGTCACGGTTTTTGGTAAGTCTTTTTTTTTCTTTATTTTTTTGTTTATTTTTTTTTAGTTGGTAAAAAAAAATTTCCGCCTCCTCCCCATTTCCCATTTCCCTCCCCCTCCTCCCACACATTGTCCCCTCCTCCCACTCCCCTCCCCCTCTCCCCCCCACTCCATTCCCCCTCCCTCTCGAGAATGAAGAGCAGTCCAGATTCCCTGCCCTGCGGGAAGTCCAAGGTCCTCCCACTTCTATCCAGGACCAGGAAGGTGAGCATCCAAACAGGCTAGGCTCCCACAAAGCCAGTTTATGTATTAGGATCGAAACCTAGTGCCATTGTTCTTGGCTTCTCATCAGCCTTCATTGTCTGCCATGTTCAGAAAGTTTCATCCCATGGGTTTCATCCCATGCTTATTCAGTCCCAGTCCAGCTGGCCTTGGTGAGCTCCCAATAGATCAGTTCCACTGTCACAGTGGGTGGGTGCACCCCTCGTGGTCCTGACTTCCTTGCTCATGTCCTTCCTCCTTCTGCTCCTCATTTGGATCTTAAGAGCTCAGTCCGGTGCTCCAGTTTGGGTCTCTGTCTCGATCTCGATCCATCGCCAGATGAAGGTTCTAAGGTGATATGCAAGATATTCATCAGTATGGCTATAGGATAGGGTCATTTCAGGTTCCCTCTCCTCAGTTGCCCAAGGAACTAACTGGGGACATCTCCCTGGACACCTGCAAGCCCCTCTAGAGTCAAGTCTCTTGAAACAACCTAGATGCCCTTCAATGGAAGAATGGATGAAGAAAGTGTGGAATATATACATATTAGAGTACTACTCAGCGGTAGAAAACAATGACTTCGCGAATTATGCATGCAGATGGATGGAAATAGAAAACACTATCCAGAGTGAGGTATCCCAGACCTAAAAAGATGAACATGGGATGTACTCACTCATAATTGGTTTCTAGCCATAAATAAAGGACATTGAGCATATAATTTGTGATCCTAGAGAAGCTAAATAAGAAGGTGAACCCAAAGAAAAACATATAGTCATCCGCCTGGATATGGGAAGTAGACAAGATTGCCGGGCAAAAACTGGGAACTTGGAGGTGAGGTGGCATGGGGCTAAGGGGAATTGGGGTGAGAAACATGAGAAGGGGAGGATTGGGGGAACTTGGGGGAATGGGATGGTTGGGATAAAGGAAGGGTGGACACGGGAGCAGAGAAATATATATCCTAATTAAGGGAGCCACCTTAGGGTTGGCAAGAGACCTGATTCTTTTAAAAGTATTCCTTGACAATTTCGTACATGTATATAATACATGTTGATCATAATTACCCCATCATGTACCCTCAGTTCTAGGCTCAGATGGAAGCAGGGGCAGTGCTGGTGTGGAGAGATATAGGTGTCTCCATGTCTGTCTGTTTATGTGTCCATGTCTGTCCGTCTGTTCATGTGTCCATGTCTGTCCATCTGTTCATGTGTCCATGTCTGTCCATCTGTTCATTCGTCCTTGTCCTCCCACCTCATGCTTTCTGGGTCAGCCTCAGCCAAGCTAGCAAGGGGAATGCTACTTAGCAACCCTTAGCAACCTGGAGGTAGACCATGCAAAAAACTCTGAATACACCTCTTTTGGTTTCCACTCTATCTTCCTTTTTTAAAAACTACTCTCATCTATTTTCAGCTCTCATTTTTTTTCTACTATGAGATTGTGTAGTTTGTTAAATATAGGAAAACAAATCTTTGCTTGACATAGGGAAGACAGAAAGAAAAAATTGGGTAATAGGAAATTTAAAATTTTGTGGCAAAATCATAATGTAAAACACACTCAGGTCAAATAGTGTGTGTGTGTGTGTGTGTGTGTGTGGTGTAATTGCTACTTCTAGCTCTGTCTCCATTTGAATCATTCCACTCATGTCTCTACTACTGGTCGACCTTTTCCTGTTGACAACTTATGATGTATTTGTGACTATCAAATGTTGAGCTATTTTTTCACTTTCAAGGGATTTGGCGTTTCCATAGATATTTGATCTTGCTCATTGCAAGTTGCATGTCACCCAAGGATAAAGGCCATGATCTACTTCTGTTCACAATCAAAAAAAGAAGGTACAGCCTTCTGCACATACTAAAAAGTTCTTGGATAAGTTCATTTGTACAGAAATTAGAAGGAAAATCTATAAATCTGTTCTTCCAAAATGGCTTCTAAATTCACCTTTAAAATGAGAGTCTGCATTAAGCGTAGAACAGCAGCATATGTATATTTTTTCCTCGGCAACTGGACTTGTAAACTCTTTCTGCAAGTGAACTGCATCTTCTTTATTTTACCTAATTGCAGTAACTGTCACCTGTGCCCAACAGATGTTGCTTTTTTAAAAATCTGGTTATAGGTGCTGTTAACTTCTGCTGCAAGCAACAGAATTCCAGATATAAAGCTAAAGAACAAATATGAAATCTTTACCCAGAGATATTAAAGAAGAAAAAAAAGACCAAACATTGAAAAGGTTAAAGACATGCTGTGTTGTCTTTGAATTAGAATGATTGAGGATTTTAATATTATATGTCTCAAAATAACTTATATGTTCAATGGAATTCACTAAGAATCTTCTGGAGAAAAATTGGTGATAGACAGCCAGTTCAAGAGCTAAATAAATGCATTTCAGAAACATAAATTCAAAGTTCAAGTTTATCATTACAAAAGAACCACAGATTTTTTTGAATACGTGTCATGACTGTGAAATATCCTGCTAAGCATCCACAGTTAACTAAAGATGTATTGAAAGGGGAAACAGAAAATTGATATTTGCTAAGATAATCAAAACAAAAAAAAATCTTCAAAAGGAATTTGTATGGAGATATTCCATGTGGGTGAATAAAGCTGCTCCAAGAAGCCAAAGTTTATTCACCAAAATTCCAGTGTCAAGTATAAGTTGCATTGCTATGAGTTTTTGGTCAATGCGGCCCTGAAACTGAAAAACCAACACAGACATAGGCCAATGTTTGTGATGATCCTCCAGAAGTGGTTGGTAAAAACCTATAACTGAATATGGTATGCATGTTGGTTCTAGGACACAGACAAATCAAGAAAGAACTGGGCTAGAGTCTTCTTTCTGCTAGCCTGCAGAGAGCCAGTAGAGAGTTAGACTACTGGGAGCAAGTTTTCATCCACAGTCCTAATCAGAACTTGTGTGTGACGATACCAACCAGTCAGGGAAGACAGGGCCACTGGTGACGTGGTGCCAAGTCTGTTATAAAGTTTACTAACCTCCTTCTGATTAGATTGGGTGGCTATTCCATGGGAAGGTGTTCGCATCTGGTACTGTAAACCTGACCAGCGTCCATAGCTGGAGAGTCAAAGGCCCATGTAGGAAAGCTACTGTTGCTGTCTTGTCAAATGGGCATTGTGTGCCTGTCCAGTCGCCATTTGGATGTTCGCGCCAGTAGAATCATCTTGCCTCTTATTTCTTTACATTGAGTAGTCGATGGTAACTCCAGAGACTTAGGGCTTGTCAATAACAGGGAATAAATAGCTATTATATGACCAGCTATCAATGGGACATGTATAACTATTAATTTAAGACCCGGAGAGCCGGGTGATGGTGGCGCACGCCTTTAATCCCAGCACTCGGGAGGCAGAGGCAGGTGGATCTCTGTGAGTTCGAGACCAGCCTGGTCTACAGAGCTAGTTCCAGGACAGGCTCCAAAGCCATAGAGAAACCCTGTCTCGAAAAACCAGAAAAAAAAGACCCGGAGAACATTGTAAAAGGGACAGAAAGAATGTAGGACTTGGAGGAAAAACGGAGAGTAGTATGAGAAAGGTTGACTTCTGGACATGTTGCTCTACTGAGCTCACAGCTGCTTGGATTGCTTGCACAAGAGCTTCACAAAACTGGGTCTGTCAACATCCTGTCATGGAGTGGGGCAGGGCGTATGGAGCCCTACCTCTCCCTGAAGATTTATATACAGGCAAAAATTGGTGGATGAGGGAGAGACTTTTCCTTCAGTAGTGTGGCTGCCAGTAAGTGCACAAGTTCTTGTAAAGAAACTCTCATACTGCAATAAACAGCCAAAATGAAACACACTGAAACACACACACATATACACACATGTGCACACATACACTAAACACACATTTACACACATACATACATATATACACACATGTGCACACATACACAAATATACACACATACACACACATAAGACATGAAATTGGACTGGTTGTCAGGAGGGAACTAAGAGGTTTGGGAGGTGAGAATCCAGGGGTAAAGATGATCAAAATCCATTATGTACATAAGTGAAAATATCATAATGAAACTCATTATTAGGTATAACTAATATGTGCTAACAAAATACTAAAATTTTGAAAGTTACATTAGTTAGAAAGAGGCTGTTCTCAGAAAACATGTAAGAGAACGTGAGACAGACTAGACAAAGACAAGGTAGAAAAGCTATAATATCATATAGCATGACATCCCAGACCATTTGGAAAAAAAGTCTCATCATCTAACCTGGAAATAAGTATATGATTAAATAATCACTTCTTCCCAATGTTGTTTTATTACAATTGAATTCAGAAACTTTAAATGGCTGAATGGGGGCTGGGGAACAGCTCTGTAAGCAGAGGGCTGAGTCTGGAGCTCCAGAACTCACATTCAGAAACACAAAATGAAAAATCCTGAGTTCACCTGCAAGTACCTATGAGATCCATGTAGGGGAATGGAGGTGGGAGGACCCCTAGGACTGGAGCCAGCCACTCCAGCCAAATCCTCAGCTCCATGTATTGTGGAAAATCAGTCTCAAACAATGAGGTGAAGATCAACTGAGAAAGACACCTGATTTCCACTTAGGACCTAAGTTGCATGTGTACATGTGTACCCACCCACACATGTCTAAACATACATGGACACAACCCACACACATAAAACAAAAATTAAAAGCTAAATGGAAGACATAGAACTATGATGGAAAACAGAAGCAATGTGGAAGGCTGTTTTACTGATCATAAATCCTTCAGAGAAAACCATCTTTGTCAGCAAATGGCTATAATCCTAGCACATGGGAAGGAGAAGTAAGGAAGTCAAGCCTTGGCTACATAGGAGTCTAGAATCAATCCTGGGGTATATGAGACCCCGTCTCTGAAATAAATGCAAAAAATTCAATAATAAAAGCACTTTAAAGAAGTGTCATATTTTTATGAGTTTCATGTGTTAATACGTTCAAAGGTAAACGATAGTGTATTAGGTGACATGTTATTAGCATGCACAAGGAGCTTTTTGTCATTACTATATAAAGAGTTAATAGCCAAAACTCTTAAATTTCGCAGGTAAGGTAAGCAAAGGATGTCATCACAGAGACTGCCCGCTGGGAAAACATTTCATCATTTGCTCCAAAAGTAACACAATTGTACTTTGAATCATGTGTGAGTCTGTTCCAAGCCCCTTCTTGGTTCTAAAAAGGTATCTCTATAAGCTCCCCAGAGTAAGAGAGACAGAAATTAGCTGTTTTTCTCCCCCAGCCTTCCAGGTTTTGATGGAGCTTGGGAGCTGCTCCACTACCCACTCCTGACTACTGAGGATCCTCTGGTAATGCCCAGCCTCAGCAGCAACACTCGCGATGGTAAAGTCACCGAGATCAGGACCCTGATTTCCTCAGCCCGTCTGCATTTTTGCACCGCCTGCCAACTTTGCTCCTACTAGATAGTCCAATGATAATTCATTTCAGCCTTGGTTTGGCCACCACCTGCCAGCTCAACCTAGTGCACAACCCACAATGCTTAAAAGGGGAGCACAAATGAATAGCATTCACACAATGAGTATTCATCGTTAGGAAGAATCAAGAAAATCTAGAATGATGAGATATACAGATTTGACCTATGAAATATTATTTATCAACTCTCTAGTATGAAATTAAATAAAAGAAAAATGACTAATTTGTGGCAAGGATTCAGGGAAATTACCATTATTACAAATGGCAACTGAGAATACACATCAATACATCATCAATAATGTGTAATATGCATTTTGGCAAGTCTTAGAAAATTTCATTTTTAATATAATAGTCAAAGTAAACAATGCTGACATTTATGTATAAAGATTGTCATATACAGAATCTGAAAACAACCTAAATGCCCTTCAACCAAAGAACAGATAAGGAAAATGTGGAACATTTACACAATGGAGTACTGCACAGCAGAAAAAAATAATGACATCTTGAAATTTGCAGGCAGATGGATGGAGCTAGAAAATATCACATTGAGTGAGGTAACCCAGATCCAGAAAGACAATTATCATATGTACTCCCTCATAAGTGTTTTTTAAACATAAAGAAAGCCAGCCTACAAATCACAATCCCACAGAACCTAGAAAACAATGAAGACCCTAAGAGAGACATACATGGATCTAATCTACATAAGAAGTAGAAAAAGATAAGATCTCCTGAGTAAATTTGGAGCATGGGGATCATGGGAGAGGGTTGAAGAGAATGGGAGAAATAGGGAGGGGAGCAGAGAAAAATGTATAGCTCTATAAAATTAATTTTTTAAAAAGATGTCAGCTGCAATGTTCCATATGGTAAAAATAAAATTTGTAAGTAGATGAATGCTCTCCAACAAGCTAGATTCCTAACCTTTAATGTAATCTTAATTATAGTCTCCATTCAAATTGTGTTTAGAAAGATTTAAACATTACATTTAAATACTCATCAAGTTTAATATAAAGTAGTAGCACATGAATGGAGTATAGATAATTCATCTAGTCTTTGAACTAAAGACTATAATTGTAGGTGTACAAGTACATACAACTTTATATATATATACATTCAAAAGAATATTCCTCAAAATTATATTTAATATAAAACTTCCATAATCTTCCCTTTATCTTCTTCAGCTTCTAGAATTCTTGAAGAAGACATTCACTCAATCTATAATCAGAATAAGAGTAATTTTGAAAAGGAAAAGTGGGCATTTGAAAAGCTGCAGTAGTTTTTGGAAATTGTATTTGTTATTACAGCAATCATTTTAACAATTAACTTAAAACATGCTGTTATTTAGTAGACTGCATTGATTTTATTTTCGGTCTCTGGTTATGAAACGTTTTCCATTTTTAGTGCTTTAGAGAAGCTGCAGTTTCTACAGAGTAGCATGAAGCCAATACTTTGAGTGTTAAATCTTTTTGAAACTTTCAACTAAGGGTAGCGTGCACACAGAAATGTATGCATTTAAAATGAACAGTTTCATAAATTCTCCCAAACTGAAAACGCCCAGGTAATCCAGGAACTGAACGCCATCAGCAATTAAGGGCTTTTCTTATATACTTACACACAGAGACCAATTTGACACACATTTGTAAAGGTATGAACTGCATAGGACATTTTCTTTGCCTTTTATGACTCGACCTTTGGTACACTGAAACCACCCGTGTGCCAGCCCTTTGTTTTAGTCTGATATTCATTCTCGTTGCTATGTGGGATTCCATTCCAGAAGTTACCACACTTATTTGCACATAGGGCTGTGTAAAGTGACGAGTTCTTTTAATTTAATTTTGACCATTGCAAATAATGTCTAGAAAGTTTTCACAGATAACTTCTCTAATGGATTAAGCATATTCTTCAGTCAAGTGGTGGTGAAATAGTCTCAACAACTTCTTGATTGTTGATTTTGTGTAACAGATGCTTGCTTGTGCACTCAAGTATGACCGAATTTTTTTTCCCCATACACAATGAGCTGCGACTTAGTAAGGTGCAAGCACACTGTAATCTACATTTGCAGCAGGGAACTAAGGTCCAGCCAGTGTCGAGCTGACAACTGTTGAAGACATAATCAGCTAGCCGACAGCTGTATGTGCTCTTCCTCTGTCTGTCTGTCTGTCTGTCTGTCTTCCCTTTTCTCTAGCTGTTAGTATCAACTTCTCATGTGGTGGAACAATTTTTGCTGAAGACTGTTGTCCAAATCTAAAATTGCAAAGCCATTTAAGACATGTAAACTAGCCTACAAATCACAATCCCAGACATCAATGAGGACCCTAAGAGAGATGTACATGGATCCAATCTACATGGGAAGTAGAAAAAGACAAGATCTCCTGAGTAAATTGGGAGCATGGAGACCTTGGGAGAGGGTTGAAGGGGAGGGGAGAGACAGGGAGCATAGCAGAGAAAAATGTAGAGCTCAATAAAATCAATAAAAAAGAAGTGTAAACCAAATTTGTTGTCAAAATTTCTTAATTCAATACTCTTCTAACGCAAGCTAACCAATTAACATGTTTTGGTACTGCATTTCTTTGTGTCTTTTAAGTATTTTCACAATCATATAAAACTGTGAGTAGACCCTGATTTTTAGAAATTTCAAAAAATTTAGTGAATTATTTTAGATTTATTTTACTTAAAGTTTTTTTTTTTTTTATCAAAACACAATGTCCATGTGGCACTTGGCTTCTGTGGAAAATTCCTCAAAGCTCAGAAAAGATGCTTTGCTCCTCCCAGACCATTCTGTAGGTAGAATGGTTTTCATCTCACCAAAGCCTTGCCTCATTTGAACCCTGTCTCACGAAGTATAATCTTTCAGTTCTGGTGTCTCTCTTTTAAAAAAAAAATACTTTTCTGCTCATAAATTTTATTACTTAGCATGTGCCTGATTGTTCCTAGAATGAGTACAAACACGGTCTTTTTCCTACTTGTGATCCAAAGTAGAAGAAACCGAGTCCCCCAGGGTTTGTTTCTCAAACTCTATGAGTGGATGTTGTTCGTGCTCTCTTAAGCACCTGCCAGAGTATCCAGATATTTGATATTTCTGAGGTTTTTTTTTTTTTAAGAGCTGCAGAGTCTCTCTTTTGAAAAGTTACTAAGCAACCTGACTGTTGTCAATGTTCCTTTTCCCTTTTGAAACACCAGAAGAGCAAGAAGTAGGAGGACCATTAAGGCTCAGTAGAGATTATGGGATAGGAATTTTGAATTTTGTCATTGGTAAACAGAAAGAATAGATGGTCTACTCCTTCGCATGCACATACACCAGATGAGATCACTTTAATAGGAAAGTCCCTACAATCTTCACTAAACAAAAACAGATGATTCGTTTAGCATTCCAGTGACACTACTTCTCCTTAAGTTTCTACACTCTTATAGAAAAGTATCATCAGAGACTGAAAATGCAGAGGACCCCAGCTTTAATCTAGGCTACAGGCAAGTGAGTTTGGAGGCATAAGATTATATACTATTCAGTGTTCTCAAGACTCATTGTTATCTAACATTACTTCCAGTTCTTTCTTTTATGATTTAGTTAGTCACTAGAAATTCCTGAATCTGAATCTTTGGCTCCTCTTATTTGTGTGTGTGTGTGTACGTGTGTTCATATCTCTCATCCCACTCCATATGCATACATGTATGTGTGTATTAAAGACCTTTATATATGATATCTAAGGTAAAAATCCTAAAATCATAAAACTGAAATTTAAAATTACATACTAGAAATAAATATTTGAACAACAACTCATTTTATTTGAAAATCTATTCTCATTTTATACATCCATGTGAAGGTGAGGAAACACTGCCAGGCAGCCAAAAAGAGGTAAATTCAAGGCTAAGCAACAAGGAGACTATGAAGACAGGCTGAATGAATCTTCTTGTCCTTGTTGAGCCAAGCATAAAAGTTTAAAGGCAAGTCACCATATCAAACATAGATATTAATGCTAAATCTGAACACGAAGAAAAAGACATGTATTTTATTCATGCAGGTTTGAATTTTAACAGGTCGTATCTCTAATATTTATTACTCATTCCAGGACAAGAAACTGTGATTTGTGAAGCTCAGTTGCCTAATCAGTAATATTAAAATAATAAAACTCACAGCAACGGTGTGCTGGAGAGCATTTAACCATCGGTTCTCTAAAACTGTTTGCATATTTATACATGCATGTTTATTATACAATTTTAGACAGTTTACAAATAATAAGACATATAACATTCCTTTTTGCAAATTAAAAGCAACCATCGTAATCTTTATATGATTTTTCTTTACAAATTCATCATTTCTTTTTGCTAATCCACAATGCTGCCACAATTTTAGACCCTGTTTGATTCTAATTCAGCTAAGAAGCAGTCCATGTTTCTGATATGAATGATTGTTATCATTTTTATGCTCATAAGAAGACAAAAATGAGACAGCAAAGACAGGCTAGAATCTCATTTATTCATCAGTGAGGTAACTTTTCAAACGCTGTAAAAATACATTCTACGTTTTTGTCCTATTCACAATCTAGTAGCTATTGGCACATAGAAGCCATGCATGACTTGTTGTTTAGTGTCTTAGTGAAACGAAGAGAAGGCAGCTTTAAACTACACCAATAGCATCAATGTCTTAGATCTAGATGATCAATAAGCTGCTATATTAGGAATGGTTTGCAGCAAAGCTCATTTCCACACTCCAAAGACTCCCGTGGTGACAGACTCGAATCTCCCAGTGGTGTTACTGAACCCAGGAATAGGAAAATAATTATGGCAGCACACTCTGATATAGTAAAACCACTTTGTGATAAAAGAATTAAAAATAACACTACGAACCCAATTTATAGAAAAGGTACTCAAATCACTATAAGGCATTAAGTTCATAGGTTTCAATTTTGGATAATAATAATTTTTATTAAGTGATTGAAAGTATCCTGAATATTTAAAAATTTAGTCTCGTAAACTGGTATAATATAGTTCCAACACATGTTTGTTTAGTTCCAAGACAGGAGAGGTGCTTAGAAAATACATAGAGAGGTCTGAGAGTTGGCTTAGTGATTAAAGCATCTGACACGCAAGCATCAATCTTGATGGCTCAAGTTCAGGTCATTAAATTCCATATATATTCCTGTAAAGCATGGCTGTCCACACCTCCAATGACAGGGATAAGAAGGCAGAAACAGGATCTAACACACACACACACACATACACACACACACATACACGCCTCTTAACAAAATGGCTTTGGAGAATGGTTGTACTGGAGAGCTCTGGTTCAACCAAGAGACCCTGCCTCTAGTTTGTTTCAGGTTCTGACTATTACAAATAAAGCTGTTATGACTCAACATAGTTTGGGTCTATGTCCAGAAGTGGTATGGCTAGGTCTTAAGTTAGATCAATTCCCAATTTTCTGAGAAACTGCTACAGTGACTTCTAAAGGGGCTGTACAAGTTTTCACTTCCACCAGCAGTAGAAAAGTGTTCACCTTGCTCTACATCCTCACCAGCAGAAATTGTCATTTGTGTTATTGATCTTAGCTATTCTGAAATGTGTAAGGTAGAATCTCAGGTTCATCTTGATTTGCATTTTCCCGATGGCTAAGGATATTGAACATCTCTTTTTAAGTATATCTTGACCAATTGAAATTCTTCTGTTGCTTTTGCCTCTTCTCAGATCTGTGCTCCACTTTTTAATTGGATTATTTGGTTTTATGTGTCTAGTTTCTTGAGTTATTTATATATTTTGGAGATCAGCCTTCTGTCAGACATGGGGTTGGTGAAGATTTTTTGCCATTCTGCAGGTTGCCATTTTGTTCTATTAACAGTGTTTTTTGCCTTACAGAAGCTTCTCAGTTTCAGGAGGTCCCATTTATTGGTTGTTGCTCTCAGTGTCTATGTTACTGGTGTTATATTTAGGAGGTGGTTTCCTATGTCAATGCATTCAAAGTTACTTCCCATTTTCTCTTCTATCTGTGTATTTATGTTGAGGTCTTTGATCTACTTGGCCTTGAGTTTGTGCAGGGTGAAAGCTATGCCAAGGAATGGATAAAGAAAATATAGTACAGCCAGGCCGTGGTGGCACAAGCCTTTAATCCCAGCACTCGAGAGACAGAGGCAGGCTGATCTCTGTGAGTTTGAGGACAGCCTGGTCTACAAGAACTAGTTCAGGCCTCAAAGTTACAGAGAAACCCTGTCTCAGAAAGAAAGAAAGAAAGAAAGAAAGAAAGAAAGAAAGAAAGAAAGA
>JABTXL010021554.1:1269910-1407534 GCA_025134845.1 Neodon shergylaensis | reverse complement strand
GAAGGAAGGAAGGAAGGAAGGAAGGAAGGAAGGAAGGAAAGAGACAGAGAGAGAGAAAATATAGTACATTTACACAATTATTACTTAGCTGTTAAAATCAATGACATCATGAAATTTGAAGGCAAATAGATGGAACTAGAAAAACGTCATTGTTGGTGGGGTAACGTAGACCCAGAAAGACAAACATGGTATGTTCTCACTTATGAGTGGATAGTAGCTGTAAAGTAAAGTATAACCATGCTACAATCCACAGACCCGGAGAGGCTATGTAACATGGAGGGTTCAAGGTGGGACACAGGATCTCCTTGGGAAGGGGAAATAGAGGAGCTCTCATATGTGAATTCGGGGCGAGGGGGGGCAGGTGGAGATAAGGACATAAGGTGTTGGGAGCAGTGAGACCCCAGATCCTGAATTTCTTTTAATCCCCTGATCTGAGTGCCTACAGCTGCTCTGAGCACGAGACCTTCAGGAGGTCCTGAAGGCAGGAGAGTGGTTTCTGGTGGGTTTGGCTGGGGCGTGGCTATCTCTATATAATCTGCCCTTGAACACAATAAAGGGAGCATTCTTGGGGAATTCAAGGATGACCTGTGTCGCTGTCTCTCTGTCTGTGTGTGTCTGTGTATTTTAACCTCCAGCCCCTTGGCCGAAGCTCACAAACTGGGTGCCAGTGCACAGAGCACAGACACGGGGGCGCGGGGTGCGGCATAAGGGACTGGATCGGGGGTGGTCAATGGAGGTAAGAGTACTGAAAAGATGACTGGAAAGGAGGTATTTAGGGGTCAGGTAGGAAATCGGTGCAAGGAAAACGCCCAGGAATTCACAAGGATAACTCCAGATAAGACTCCTAACAATAGTGGCTGAGTGGCTTTAAACTGGCCATCTCCTGCAACCAGGCAAGACTTGCAGTGGAGGGATTAGGATGCTGACCCAGCCACAGAATCTTTGACCTACAGTCTGTCCTGCCTATGGGATATTCAGGGTAGTAGTTGAAAAGGTGACCTGGAGACTGAAGGAGTGACCAACCAATAACTGGTCCAGCCTCTGATTCAAACTACAAGAAGAGTCCTCTCCTGACACTGCTTGGAGTGCCAGAACCCGAAGGCTAGATGGCCTAAAAACCTAGAATAGAACCAAGCACAACTGGAAAAGAAAATGAACAAAGTGATGCTTAATGATATTCTGCTATACTCATAGATTGGAGACTACCCCAATTGCCATCAGAGAGCCTTCATTCAGTAACTATTAAAATAGATGCAGAGGTTCACAGCCAAGAACTAGGCTGAGCTCAGAAAATCCTGTTGAAGAGAGGGAGGAAGAATTGTATGAGCTGGGGGGTCAAGACCTCACAAGGGAACCCACAGAAACAACTAACCTAGGCTCATAGGAATTCACATACTATAGACTGACAGCTAGAGACCTAGGTGCATGGGGCTGACCTAGGCTCTCTATATAATGTGTGACAGTTGTGTAGGTTGGGCTACTTGTGGGACTTCTAGCATTAGCATCAGGGTTTGTCCCTAATGCTTGAGTTGGCTTTTAGGAACCTATTTCACATGCTGAATTGCCCTTCTCAACCTCAATACAAAGGGAAGAGCTTAATCCTATCTCAACATTATATGCCATGCTTTGTTGACAGCCATGGGAGGCCTGCTCCTTTCTGAATAGAAATGGAAAAGGAGTGGATTATGGTTGGGAAAAAGGGAATGGGAGGAGAGAAGAGAGGAAACTGTGGTTAGTATGTAAACTAAATTAATAAATTTAATTAATTTTGAGAGAGAGAGATTGAGAGAGAGAGAGAGAGAGAGAGAGAGAGAGAGAGAGAGAGAGAGAGAGACCCTGCTTTACCACTGAATAAGGTGGATAAGGGTTCTGGCAATCAGTCAGCATCACCTTTGGGCTTCCGCTCAAGTGCACACGAGTGCCTGCATACATGTGAGCAAACATACACACACACACATGCATACATATATATGTTAAAAAAGAAATATAGGTATCTGCCCAAGGAAGATAAATAAGATCACCAGAATTATGTTTAATTTATAGCTAAAAGTATGCTATGTTGGTCAGGCATTTGTGGCACACACCTTTAATTCCAGCACTTGGGAGGCAGAGTTAGGCAGATATCAGAGACTAAGGTCAACCTGGTCTACAAAGTAAGTTCCAGGACAGCCAGGACAGTTACACAGAGAAATCCTGTCTCAAATAAGCCAACCAACCAATCAACCAACCAAACATACAAAAAAGTATGCTATGTTCTGAAAAATATCTGTATCTGTTTTGGTGCGAAGGCAGAAGGTTCAGAATTGTTTGCAGGCCTAAAACTGTTCCCTGAGACTCTTGGTTTCTGGTTCTGTCTAGTCAGCAAGCAACCTAACATGCATTACATCCCTACTGCAAACATGAAACACAGCAATGCATAGCATCTGCAGGGCAGTGCTTCACAGACAGCTCCGGCACTGCATTGAAGAGAAACATAGCTGCAGAGCTAGTGAAGCTACTCAAAACTGTCATCTCTAAAGGAAAATGTTCCTGTCACTTAATTTGTACTGACCCCTCCCACCTCCCTGACAATTCTGCACTCCCTTTCCTGTCGCTGCAGCTTGTCCCTGAAGCTTTAAGAACATCTTCCAGACTCCTTCCTACAATGTTTGGACATGCTTATATTTGGGAGAAACAAGACATAAACAAATCGGCATCCACATTTGTGTTCTAACACTTCTCAAACTGTTTTTCCCAGTAGAACCACCCCCATTAAAATGTCACAAAGCCTATATTTGCTGTTTAGATTAATTTTTACAATTTGACTTGGTATGATTTTTGGAAATTTACAGTCTAGTCATGAGGAAAGTGAGAACACTCCCAGTCAGTGTCACAGAAACTTGGCACAGGAATTAGAATGGACAGCTTGATCTGAGCATTAGAAAACAGGGTACAGAAAGGACTGAGCATTTAGCTACAGCTCTCGGTTGGACTGAACCTAGTATGTACCTTCAGTGACAGGGCCAAAGGGAGCTGAAGTAACTTCCCTCCTCCCTGAAGCCCTGTGTGGGAGGCTTAGGGATGTGGCACATGAGGAAGAGAAAGAGGAGATAAATTAGTAAATCTTCCCCATCCCCTTCTGGGGCTTCCTGGGCAGTTAAGGCAATGTATACACAACTTTCTGTATTCCAAATCTGATTGTATGAGACTCAGACCTTCATCAGTTGGATAAGAAGGTGGGAAATAATAGGAGATCTCCTGTCAAGGGGCTTGAAGCTGGAAATCCTTACATGTCTGCAAACAGTAAGAACATCTAAGACATATGATGGTCTTGGGGACAGTAAAGACGGCTTGTCAGCCTCTTAAATCATTGACAGACAAGTGCAGTTTATGGATGGGATTGTGCTGTAGGTTTATGGATTGGTTGAGCTCAACAGTGCACACTTTATTGTTTTTCTCATTGCCCTGAAATAGGTTCCGCTACATCTCTTAGCACCTGGCTAATGTTATCATATTTGTCACTTTCTGGTATAAGACAATGGATGCACATCCAGAGTCGTTCATATTTAACTATATTATCACCATTTTAGGGCCCAAGATTGATCTGTACATTGGAATAGCAGTAAGAACAGGGATGAGTTTTAGCCTTCATCTTTTCTCTTCTTTGACTCCTGTGCCCTATGCTATTTTACTGCCTCCTCCTACTTTTAAGAAGGAGAGGCAGGAAAGAGGAAAAGGGAAAAGGAAATGGACAGGTGGAATCACTTTTTAGTTACCCAATCAGCTTGTGAATTCTCCTGCACACTGGCATATCATAGAAGGTAAACACGCACGAGTTCTGGAAAGATGCCACCTGGGACTTCCCTACTGTGATCTTCCCCAGTATGAGTGATGCTCTCTTGCTGGACACTTAGTCTTCTGCCTTAGGCTTTTTTTTTTTCCACTGGAGTCTTCCCCCCTTCTCAAAGCATTGCCCATGGGTCACTCTAGGTGCCTTGAGGCAGGTTAAATGCTGTGGTGTATTCACTTGACACCAGATGAAATCAGACAGCAGTCTCTACAGTCTCTTTAAAGTTTCTGAGTGTTCTTTAATTAGGGTACAAAACAATGCATTTTCATACCTTCTTTGTTCCTGTTGGTCCTCGCCCCTGTCCCCAACCCCTTCTCATCCCATAGTCGTCTTACCACCTTCGTGTTACATGCACTGTTTTACACCCCACATCTCTTTTCTCTTTCCTGTAGTCCTCATTCTAGTTTCGTGATCTACAACCTCACATATGTGTACATGTGTAAAAACTTATACATGTGATATTAATATTCCTGGGCACGAGCTTAGATTCTCTCAATATTGATCTTGCTTCCCTCCAAATAGTTTATGAGAAGTTTCCAGTTTCTGCAGTTCATCAGCTCTTTGGAGAGGTTGTGTCAGTCAAGGACGTCTTCCCATGTGCAGGATACAAGGAGGAAGATTGATATGGAATACCCGAAAATAAAAATAAAACTGAAAATTATTTGAAAATTCTGACCAGAAATAGATTATTCTAAGCCATGTCAGTGATGAAGCATTTTTTTGTGAAAAATACTTTGTTGATCTAAGCTCTAAATAATTGCTACATTTCTTTTTCAGTATTAATTACACACGGTAGGGTTCACATTAATGCATATTGTGATTACTTATCCTTCAGCAGACACCCTATTTTCTGAGAACACGAATTTGGAGAGCTTCAGATTGTACAGTTGCCCTCTGGCAGACATAGAGTTCTTTTTGACAGTAACTTCATGGGAGGTTGCAATGGCAGGACTCGTTTCAGGTACGGTTTGTATCTGTCTCCAACGTGATACTGTACGTTCCTGATTTAAAGAGTAAATTGAAATAAACAACAGCACAACCATGATTGTATAGGTTTTACACAAGAGCAGAATTGGAACTGCTTCAATCTTTGTGACTCCCTGGGATTTTAATTTGTGTGGGAAGTGTAAGACAGGGAAGCAGATATAAATGGAAAGCACACATTTGAACAGTCCAGAGGTGTCACAGCTGGCTACGAATATTAATTGCTTCTGTCCCTTGGAAGTTTATGTAGTTCTCTATGGTGCTATGGAACCTACACTCCTAGAAGGAGGCTTTTGGGGTTAATGACTCCCATGATGAGGTATCTACAAAGGTCCAGTAGACGGTGGCAGTACCAACAGTTGTCTAAGAGGACTTATGTTTACTCAACAGTAGGGGAACCATGACTGGTACTATAAATCTAGCCCACTACTGAGGCCTGGTGAGCTCACAGACCTTAGAAGAGAATTTACCATGGCTATGCGGACAAACCAGCATTATTCCTTAACCACATTCTTAATATTATCCTTATACTGACAGAGAAGTATAGCGGTTGCTCTTCATCACAGAAGCTTCTCTACAGCAAATGGAAACCATTGTAGAAAACCAAAAATAGACACAAAGGAAAGATCAACGGAATTGTGGGGAGCATAGCTTCAGTGTATGCATCTGCACCACAGCTCCTGTGGGGACACTGATAGCAGAGGTCTGTGCGGAGGTGGGACAGAAAGCTTGTGAGAGTCAGAAGAGCAGGAAGTCTGTCCTGAGACTGTCTTTCATAGAAACGGTTGCATAAATAAGGCCTGAACAATGACAATACCAACAGTCACACATGTAAATATGGACGGGGAAAATCTCATGGGGTGCCAACGTCTAGACAAACAACCACAGGCAAATAATAGTCATTGCTGAGAGAAGGAGGATTAGCCTAACCAGGAATGAGCATACTGATCGATTACCCAACACAAGGTAGTCTGCCTTGAAATCATATACAGACAACAAAAAGGGACTCAGCAGTTTGTACTCATATACTTATACATACATGTAACAATAATAATAAAAAGAAAAGACACCAGTTTGAGAGTTAGTGGCATAGGAGGAGTTGGAGGAAGAGAACTGGAAGCGTCTGAGTGACAAAAGGGAAGGAGGAAATGATATAATTGTATAATTATATTTTAATTAAAGTATAAAAAGAAGCACATAATTTCCCTCATTCATGAAATACTTTATGAACCTTTAATAACTGTATCAAAATTCTATATTTGGGCTCAGTGGTTAAAAAGCTTATGTCCAAGATTAAACTATTAAAATCTCCAGAACCTAAGCAAATGCCAAATGGTCATGGTGACCATGACAAACGGCACTCCAAAGGGAGTCAACACTCACAGGAAGACATGACATCTTGAAAAAGGTGTTCCAGAGAGATTCCAGATCAAAGAGAAAACTAAACTTTCTGTTGTCTTTTCATTTGGGAGAGGGAGCAAGCAGCTGCTGAGAGGCTCATGGATTACAACTCTGTTCCACTAGTGTTGGTGATTTACAATGTACTGGAAAGGGACGAGGTTTAGTTCAATGTCATAGATACTCCCTTGTGTCCTATATACACCACAAAGAAGGCCATTCATTCTGGTGGCTTTTGTCCATAAAAGTCAGCATGAAGGTGACATTCAAGTATAAATTATTTCCCACATAGCCCCTAAAGTCCTCTGTTCAGTTCCAGTGAGCATTCGCCAAATCTGACATGTGATGTTTTAAATTTTATTTATTTTCATTCGTATGTATGTGTGGGAGAGCCTGCATGGGTCTTTGTGTACCCCTTACACACAGGAGCCCAAAGAGGAAAACCCTGAGTTGCCTGGAATTAGTGTTACAAGTTTTTGTGAGCTGCTCTTTGGATCCTAAGAACCTGACCCAGGTCATCATCAAAAGTTACAAATGCTTCGTGTAACTGCTGCTCTATCTTTCCAGTCCCCATATAACATATTTTAATATTTTATACTTTCTTGTTAAGTGACTCTCATTCTCTATTTGAAATCAAATGCCAGTTCATTACTTAAACATTCATAAACCCCTAAATTATCTACATTTTTATCTGCCTACTCATGACATTCTGATTCCATTTTATGTCATTTTTGTTTAACTTTGAATTGTAATTGATTGTTCTACCAGCTGTTCTCCTCACCAAACTTTAAACTGTTTGGTGTTGGAGTTCATATCCTATGCACTTCCATACTTTCTCTTAATGCATTTAATGAAATATATTTAAAAATTTCTTCAGTGTGGCTGTGGAGACATAGCGTAGGCGGTAAAACAGTTGTCTTGCAATTACAGGAACCTGAGTTCGAGATCCCATGTAAGAACAGACAAGAGCTGGGATTGGTGGTATATGTTTATAATTCCAATGCTGGGATTCAAAGACCAGCATCAGGCATGCTTACCAGCCTGCCTATTCTCCTTGGTGAATTCAAGACCAGTGAGAGAATTCATCTCAAAAGAATGATTTATTTACAAATCAAAGTTGTCATCTGGCCTTCACATCTATGCACACATATGTAGACATGAACTTGTCCACACATGTGTGCTCAAACAAATGAATACACACACATGTGTGTGTATGCATGCATTATATATACATTAATTTCTCCAATTAGTTATCAATAATATATTTGAGGAACAGTTTCAGGGAATGACAAAATAATGACTATGTTGACTGATGGTACTACTATAATAAACAGTAGCAATAAGTAAACACTAGGCTTCTGAAAAGTCTTTAATAAATCTTATAGCAATTTTACTTATAACACCCACACAGAATTTTAATGAAAAGAATGTGGAAAGAGTTTTGCCTAACTTCAAAGATTCCAGCTGTATGAGATACCAGAATGGAGTACTTAGATAATAAATGTGTCCTAGTCTGTGCTACTATAACAGGATACCTGAGTCTGGGTAGTTTATGAAGACTAGAAAGGGATTTTTCTCAAGGCTCTGGAGAACGAGAAGTCCAAGACCAAGGTATTGGCATCTTGCTACTTTATATCATGGTCAAAAGCACCACACAGGTGAGAGGGAGAGAAAAGTGGTAAATCTATGATAACCAGTCTAGGCTCACAATGTTGGCCTTTTTATCCATCTCTAAAAGTTGTACTAAGCCATCAAATTACCTCCCACCAAGCCGCCTTTCCAACCACTGCATTAGGGATCCAGTTGCCGGCACTACACATTGGGAGATATACTCAAGTCACATCAGAGAGGTCCCTTTCTGATGAATCACAGGAATTGACTTAATTAATTTATGTACAGGTCAAAGGTCAAGAGTCCTCCAAGGCAAATGTCACACTAAAGTCTCAAATAGGAGTCAGAATCAGATTCTATCTTGAGTTCCAAATCACGACAAGGAGATTAGGGAGTAGAGGAGAATCAACCCAGGGAAAAGCTGACCCAAGCCTGAGACCAGAGCAAGTGGGTAGGACAGAGGCCATCTGGTTCAGCCTTATTGAATTGGCACTGGCAGGAGAACAGAGGCATCACTGGGATAGTACAGACTCAGGGCTTTGAAGTCTGTGGATTATGTCCACGTCTCTGTTTGTTTTGGCTACCTTTATCTCTCCTTTAAAGTCTATCCTCTATAAATTCCTATATATATTTGGTACAGATAAGTGCATATACCACTTCACTGTCCCCTCACTTGACTGCAAGTGTTTTCTATAATTGTAACATGAGGGCCGGGCTTGTTGGGGTTTCTGTCCCGCTCAGTCCCTCAGCCGTTTAGTCCCAGAGAAAAATCACACAGAGAGTCTGCATTAATTATAAACTGATTGGCCCATTAGCTCAGTCTCCTTATTAGCTCTTGTAGCTTATATTAACCCATTATTCTTTTTTTTTTTTTTTGGTTTTTCGAGACAGGGTTTCTCTGTGGCTTTGGAACCTGTCCTGGAACTAGCTCTGTAGACCAGGCTGGTCTCGAACTCACAGAGATCCGCCTGCCTCTGCCTCCCAAGTGCTGGGATTAAAGGCGTGCGCCACCATCGCCCGGCTTAACCCATTATTCTTATCTATGTTAGCCACGTGGCTCAGTACCTTTCAGCCGGGCAGGTTACATCTTGCTTCTTGGTGGTCTGGGCTGGAATGGGAGGAATGGGCTTCTTCCTTCCTAGCATTCTCCTGTTTACTTCCTGTCTGGTTTACCCACCTATACTTCCTGCCTGGCCAATCAGTGTTTATTTAAAACATGATTGATAGAATACAGACAGTTCTCCCACACCATATAATCCGTCTCCAATGCAGTTGTGTCATGTTCTGTATTGGAGAACTGGAACAGTCAAGTAAAAGTTCAGATTCTCAGTATGAGAAATAATTATATAATTTATAAAGAAATGTATTTAAGATATTTATATTGTAACTAATTCTTATTTTATTTCACCAAAGGTATTTTGTTTAGCGTTTATATCATTTTAGTTTACAGATCTTCACCTAAGGACAGAAAGATTTTCCCAGAGTAAAATTTAAACATGATATGAGACAAAAAATTAATGCAGCAGATAGAAAACTAAGCAATTGAATGTACTTTAAATCCAGGATCTGAGCCACAAGATGGCTCAACAGGTAAAGATACTTGCTGTAAGGCCTGATGCCTTCAATTCATTCAGCACATGGGACCCACATTGTGGAAGAAAGAACTACCTCTTAAAAGTGGTGGCCCTGTGACAAACAAATGCACACTGTGAAGTGTACACATATGTACTAAATTAATAACTAGAATTGTCTCAAGTTATAAAATCCCAAATCAAATTTCACTTTAACAAAGTCTTCCCATTCCCCAGTCAGAATCTTTTAAGACATTAATTAGAAATAATATTTGTATTACTGAAGTAACTGATAGACAAATACTTCTGAATATGCTATAAAAGCAGCTATGTACTACTTCAGAAGCAAATACAGCATGTAAGTTGTATATTAGTCTGCCTTCTGCAGTAATAAAACAATAAAATTGTGTCCTTCAGCATGACCGATGATGTCTGACACACCAGTATGTTTGGACTCCAGCTTGAGTTATAAACTTAAACCCAGCGCTACACTTAGGGCCTCACTCACAGGTGTGACACTCAACCTCTCCTTTTTAGAAAACAACCTAGAATCTAACAAGAAAGCACTGAATTTTTAAAGAAGGATCTGAGCCTTACAGCAGGCTTTTCTGATTTCAAGGTTGGTAAAAAAGTGAGGACGTCAGTTGGCCATTCTGGGGTGTGTGTGGTCCCTTGCTGGTGACAGCATAAGAACCTACTTCACACAGCCTCTATGAACATGTGAAAATAGCGTATAGGAAGCCCATTGTATTTGCCAGGGAATACAGGTCAGCAAAGTTCTGCCTGCTTGGGTTTCACTTTTGTAAAGCATGTTAGGGAAATCTACTCTTTAACTTGCGATTTTCAGAAGAAAAGACTGAAAGCACTGAAGAATTGTATGGAGTGTGTAAGCCAGAAAGGGGCATGTACTGTAGTATAGCATGGATGTTTAGTAGCTGGGAAGAGCTATGTGTAGATCTAAAGGTCTAGGTAAGGCCTTCTAGCCTCAGGAGGCGCAACGTGTAGATAGATGGATATATAGTACTAAGTTTAATTACATCATTTAAAAAAATTGTTTGTGATTCTCTTCCCCCGTCTGTTCTGTAACCTCCTAACACACTATTGTACCCTTCCACCCTCTCCACGTCCTCCTGTCTCCTTGCATTTTATGTTCTGCTAACATCCTCTTTCCCTAACACTTCTCTTTCCCCTCTCCTGGTCTCCTTCTTGGTTTCATAGTCTGCATGAACTCATCTTACTAATGCACACATGGATGCTGCAGACTCAGATCCACATCGGCCGGAACACTAACCTTTATCTTTCTGAGTCGAGCTTATTATTTACTTCATGTATTTTCCAGGTCATTACTTTTCCTGAAAATTTCATTTTTCCTTACCAGTAAATAAAATTCTATTATGTCTATATAATACATATTTATTAACAGTTCACTTATTTATTTACACTCCCACTAATAGTAATAAGGGATCCTCTTTTCTCACATTCTGACTAGCATTTGCTGTCTCTTTCCCTCTTGTCAGAGGTAAACAGTATCTCAAAGGAGACACTAGGAGGCTCATATGTTATGATCAGTTAGGTTTCATCCCAGGGATGTAAGTGTAAAATCAATAATATAATATACTGTGTAAAATCCTCCTGGACATAAATTACATAATCATCTCAGTAGATGTAAGAAAAACATTTGGAGAAGTTCAACACACCCTCACAAAAAAAAGGTTTGGAGAAATTAGGAACAGATTGAACATACCAGAAAACAATGAAGACTGTATGCAACAAGCCTATAACCAATATTATATTTAATCTGGAAAAAACAGAACATTCACTTGAAAAGCTGAATAATGTAAGGGTACTTGCTCTCTTCCTTATTCAATATAGACTTTAATTTTAGATAGCACTTAAGTTAAAAGATATAAAAGAAATAAAAATAGAAAAAGGAAAACTCAAATTAAAGTTGTTCACAGATTGCTGGTCTCTCTGTACTTAAAAGATCCAACAAAATCCACCAGAAGCTCTTAGTTCCAGCATACATAATCTGTATTTGTAAAATGGAGGAGTTAGCATAATGTACTGTAAGAGTTTCTTTGTTCTAAGACTGCCAGCTCAGCTTGTGTGATGTTGGCTTGAGTAGTCTCTGCTTCATAACCATAGCTCCTGCATCCTCTCCCTCCTTCCTTCATCACTCATTCAGCATTTCACTTAGCCCAGGTTAGCTTCCAATTTTCTTCATAGTTGAAGATGGCCTTGGATGCTAGAGCCTTCCACCTGGCAAGTGTAGGAATTGTAGGTGTGAGACTCCATCCCTGGTATGCTGGTTAGTTTTTATAAACTTAACACACACACAAGAACCACCTGGAGAAAAAAAAAAAACAAAACAAAGCAAAACAAAAACGATCCTTGATATCCTTGATTAAGGAACTGTCCCAGTGGGATTGATCAGTGGAAATGTCTGTGACACATTTTCTGAACTACCAACTGATCCAGGGGTGCCCCACCCACTCTGGGTGTTGCCAACTCACAGCAGGTCAATAAGAAAAGAAGCTGAGCAAGCCAGGAGAATCCAGCCAGTAAACAGTGTTCCTCCACAGTCTCTGCTTCAGTTCCTGCCTCCGGGTTGCTCCTGTTTTGGCCTCCTGATTTGGCTTCCTTGGATGATGGATGTTAACCCACAAGCTGAAATAAACCATTTACTCCTCAAGTTGCTTTTGGTCATGATCTTAGCATAGCAACAGAAAGCTAACTAGGACACCCAGCTAAGTCACTTACTTTCATGCCTCTACAACCATAAAATCTATTTTTGTTTTTATCTTATAATAAAGAGTAAAATTGCTTCAGTTTGCCATGTGCTTGTTTTATTTCAGGTCAACTACCATGTTCTATATACAAACTAGCCAATTATTGAAATAACACAAAACTATCAACTTAATACTTACCTAGCCCCACCCTCAATTCTTTCCTGGTTAACTCGCATCTCTGAAGGTCATAGTACCACTATGGAAGGGAGTGAAAATGACTTATCAAGGACTATTAATTGAATGAGTGAGGTCAAAGTTGACTCACGATGGAAATGTGAAGTTACTTGAAGCTTCAAGAGGCTACTGGGGGCTGCCTTTACTGTCAAATCAACAGTAGTTATGACGTCTTTTTGGAGCTGGTGAGATACCAGCCCTCGGTATTTCACAGTGGTTATATTTATGTCGGTTACTTTTCGTGCTGTTTATATTTTTTCGGAAAGCATCCTCTGTGCCTAAACTTGCCTTCTCATTTCTTCAGTAAGTTTCTCTAATTTATATTCTTAATTTTTATCCTTCATTTTCCAAGAAATAGCCAACCTTTTCATAAGTTTCCAAAGAATGCAGTTATTTTTGTAAAATTTCAGTGAAAAGAAATAGTTGAGCTACCTACTCATGTAAAGTATCCAAGAAGCAGACTTTGTGATCACCTTTTTATGAGATATCAAAATATGCAAATAAGAACATCTCTGATGTAAAGGAGACAGAATAAAACCTTCTGACCCACGGCAGCCCTCCCATAAATAAGGGCAAAAAGCTCCTTAGCTGCTTCTATTTTCTAATTTGAGACAACACCGAATATCTGTCATTAACACCCAGATGTGAGAGGCTTTCTCAGCGCTTCAAGATGAATGGTCTAGAGAAAGCTCCCAGGAAGAGAATGGGCCTCATTTGCAGAGCACTGGCAGTGAGCTGAAGCCAGCCCCAAGCTTCCACGAACATCCCCAGCAAAGCAGAGGATTGTGGGAGTGCTAAGACTCTCTGTTGGTCCAGTCTTCTCTCATATCTTCAGATAGTAAATTCTAAAAGAAAGGAGGAAAAGGCACTAGACAACCAGAGATATACTCATTTAAACAGAGCATGAGTTATCCCAAAACAGAAACCACTGACTGTGCTCGTACTCCCATGGTACTCTTTTGACATTAGTTCATGTAATGATAGAAGGGATTTTATAGTACACCTCTGCTTTCACCAAGATTGCTTATAAACAAAACTAAACAAAATGAAAAACAAAAACTGTCTTCTGTACACAACACAGCAGTGATGCAAAAGGAACTCACTGCAGCTGTGGTTATCTATACAAGACCTGCATAAGATTGGGCTCATTTCACTGATAGTGGGGAGAGGGACCATGAGGCCTCACTCCTCCCAGAGGGATTATTGGTAGTTTGGGGAGGAGATGTCAGTAACTTCAGCAGTGTGTCCATTGAAAATCAAGCAATTGAGCTAGCTCTACTGAATATTCTTGCAGCCATACAAGGTACTTACTCAGGGGCCACACACAAAACGGAGATATGAGAACAGAAGGGGGGTTTATTATGAAGAAGGGTGACAGTGGGAGAAATAGGGACTGAGGGGAGGGTATAAGACATGAAACTGACTGGAGTCCACTCGATAAATATTTGAAACAATCGAGCAGTTTAAAAATTTAAGATCCCTTGTGAAGTAAAATCATTGAAAGCCCAAACCTCCTTCTCCATGGATGCAGGTGTAGATCTAGGATGCAGGTTTCAATGAAGTCCCAGCGAGCTGCAGGCCCTGAAGGACCTCTTCTCTGACATGATTTCTCACAATACCTGTAAGTATTCATGATATGCAACAGATAACTCCAACAGCTAGCTTTACTTCTATTTGTTGAGAAGAGGAAAAAAACAAAACAAAACAAAAAACCAACCAATCGGGGCTGGAGAGATGGCTCAGAGGTTAAGAGCATTGCCTGCTCTTCCAAAAATCCTGAGTTCAATTCCCAGCAACCACATGGTGGTTCACAACCATCTATAATGGGGTCTGGTGCCCTCTTCTGGCCTTCAGGCATGCACACAAACAGAGTATTGTATACATAATAAATATTTAAAAAAAACAACCAATCAACTAAACAAACAAATGAAACCTTCAGGAATTGATTATAGTAAGACATTGAGAAATGGGTTTGTTGATTTATTTTTTCAGTAAATCGAAATTCTGTATAAAATATCAGTGGCTATTTATGAAGGAGATCATTAGTGTCCCTGATAACCTGTGGTCAATGTGTGAAACAAAAGAGTGAAATAATTAAGTAATGTAGTTTGTCTGAGAGTAGAAATCTGGTTCAGAGTCATTGCCTTTCTCCCCTCTCCTCTCACACATAGGGTTCCACTCCGAGGCCCATCTCACAGTGTGATCTGGTTACAACAGAGATACTGACATTGAGGTTGAGAGTTTATCGCATTCCATGAAAAACTTTGAGATGAATTTCTTGTTTCTTTGAGTTTCATGTCTTCTACTGTCCCTCGTTTGTCCTGGGAGGTTCCATTCACCCTGCTCTTTTCATAATTGGGTCTGTCATTGCCACACATGTTTGGACCTTGCAAAAGTAGTGCACAACACTTTTGCACAGCTACACAGGGCTCGTGTTGGGAACAAGACATTTCAGGTCTGTCGCGGTTTGTCTCAACTTGACAGGAACCTACCTGAAAAGATGGAATCCCAACCGACTAATTGCCTCCTTCAGATAGGCTTGTGGGTATGTCTGTGGGGCATTTTCTTGGTTGCTCATTGATGTGGAAGGGCCCAGGCCACTGGGGAAGATAAGTATATAAAAGGTAGCTGAACAAGTCAAGAGAAGAAAGCCAGTAAGCAGCATTCCCTTATGGTCTGCCTCAGTTTCTGTCCTGAGTTGCTACCTTGACTTCCCACAATGATGGACTGCACAATGTAAAGGTGAAATAAATGTTATCCTTATGGCTTGCTTTTCTTGACGTTTATCATAGCAACAGAAAGCAAATTCTAACAAGGTTGCCATATGAAATAGAAATTCCTATTGCAGGAGGGCTGAAGGACTCATTTGGAAATTAGATGTTGCAAATGTATTGCTGTGCTAGAATATCGTTATCATTACTAGTATAATTCTAAGCACTTATATACTTCTGGAGTCTTTGATGGAGTTGAAGAATTTATAGTTATAGTTATAGTTTTCCTTAGTTATGATAAAATATAAAGTAGATATAAATATTGTAACTGTATTTCTTGTTTGATACCCGTTTTCTTATAAGTAATTTTCGTATGTTAAGGTTGAAACCTTCCTTTTTATTTAAACAGAAAAGAGGAGGTGATGTGGGAGTTCCCTCTATGTGCTGTGTTTACCACTAATGACTAAAGAAACCGCTTTGGACCTATAGCAAGGTAGAACTTAGGTAGGCAGGGAAAGCTAGGCTGAATGCTGAGAAAAAGAAAGGCAGAGTCAGGGAGATACCATGGAGCCACCAGAGTCAGACATAGCTAAAGTTTGCCAGTAAGCCACTGCCACATGGTGATACACAGATTGATGGAGATGGGTTAAATTAAAACATAAGATCTAGCAGATAAGAAGTTAGAGCTAATAGGCCAAGCAGTGCTTTTCAATAATATAGTTTCTGTGTGATTATTTTGTGTCTAAGCAGCCGGGAACTAACTAGCCCCTTCCTCCTACAATGCATCATTTTTGGGTTTATTCCACTTAAAATAACTTCACTTTATTTCTGTATTGGGGATTAATTCCCAGGCTTTGTGGATAATAGGTAAACACTTTCCTCAATCTAACTTCTCAGCATCTTCAATGAAAACTTAAAGTGTTCTGCAAACTGACACATGACTTAACACACTGGCTTCTAAGTGTCAGTCTTGGACTGCCCTCTTGATCCATCCTTGACTTTTAAATCTTTGGACCCATGCACATTCAACTCTTACTTTTTCTTCTGGCACCTGAGTTCATATTTTCAGCTAATATTCTCATCCCACTATTTATTTAATCAGAGAGTTCACCAACTGCATTTTATCTGAAAAGAAAAATGCTGCTGACAACACTCCAGCTCCGTCTTTCATACTTTGACACATTCCCCATCAGGGTAGACCAGTATTCTGTGTACAATGGTTATATCTTTGGGAACATTGCTTTTAGTTAGCCAACTGTGCCACACCATAATTTGTTTTCTTACACAAACTTTTATTATGATGGAATTAGAACCGGGTTTGCCATCAGATTCTTTTTCTGGGCAGAGATCACTAACTTTACAGTTCTATAATCACTTCATGTAGTTTGCCATTCAATTTCATTTTCTTCTAGAGACTTCTTTTGCAGGACTGGGTCCTCTAGTGCAATGTGGATTGGTGTCTCCCTGTGTTTGCTCACAGCTCTCATCTTGTGATATAAGCAACTGCAGGATTCCCTTTGCTTCAGTTTTGGGTGGAGCCACCAAGTGCCAGTTCCATGCATTTTTTTTTGATAACTTCTTTACTTTGTAGCTCACATCCTTGAGTAACTTTCTTGGAAAGGACACACAAAAGATAGAAAATTGAAACTTTATAGATGTAAAAAAAATCCTTATTCTACTTTTATATTATTTAATCAATGTTCTGAATATATATAGAAATTTGAGATGAAAATTATTTCACTAAGACTTTTGCAAGTAGAGCCTAGAGAGATTTCTCAGCAATTAGGAACATTGGCTGCTCTTCCAGAGAATCTGAGTTAAATTCCCAGAATCCGTATGGCAGCTCACAACTGTCTATACTAGTCCCAGAGGATCTAATGCCATCAGTTGCCCTCCAATGGCAAAGATGTGGTGCACAGACATAGATGCATATAAAACACCTAAAATAAAGAAATTACATATAAAATAAGTAAATTAAAATAATAATTTTGCAAACATGTC
This sequence comes from Neodon shergylaensis, assembly GCA_025134845.1. Taxonomy (NCBI): domain Eukaryota; kingdom Metazoa; phylum Chordata; class Mammalia; order Rodentia; family Cricetidae; genus Neodon; species Neodon shergylaensis. Next base: position 1,390,466 of record JABTXL010021554.1, on the reverse strand, counting down.
TATATTGCTTTCTGCCTCTTAATGTAGATGCTATAGGCAGTCACAGGATGAAACTCAGCAATTCAGTAAAAAATTTTAAATATAGACTTAAGAATAAAACTTTTAATAGGAGACACAATAGTCAGTGTTCAGTCAGGCATATGTAAAAATGAAGAGAGCAGGTAGCCCTGGGAATTAACACTTGAGAGGTAGTTAGGAAAAGGATTCTCAAAATGGATGTGATCGAGGAATGATCAGGAGAGAACAGCAGATCGCATTATGCTCTGATAGCCAAAACACATTGCCTTTCATCCACCACCAAAGAGATGCCAATGAAAGCGAAGGCTAAGTAGGATGAAACTGATAGACATGTAGGAGCTCCAGCACAGACCAGTTAGAGATTGGTCGAGTGTGGTCAGAGTTAAGAAAGTTTTCTCGAGTTCCTGATGTGTCCTCCCAGGTCAACAATCACACCATTTCCTGAGATTAAGATAACAGGAGAATGGTTGATCTTGGGAAGTACAGTTGTGAAGAGTTCAAGGTACCTCTCAGACACCAAAAATCATTCTTAATGGGCGTGATTAAGGAGAGCAATCTTGATTCCTTGAGATGGAAGAAGATAAAGAGTTTCTTCAGCAAGGAGAAGAGGTCCTTTGATGAGCACCAAATTTTAGTGATCAGGAGGAACGTTGGAGGGGATGACCTGGGGGCAGCTGGTCCATGCCACAGGCCGGCTATTTACACTCCACCCTGCTTCTCCTCACACTCTGCTCTCCCAAGCTTTTTGTGAATTTCTAATCTTAATTCCATATTCATATAATATGGGGATTTCTTTACACTTAATCTGAGAACCTCTAAAGCTAATTTGGTAAAATCTCTATTTCCTGCTTTACTAAGCTTCTAAATAATCTAATGGAACATATACAACTGCAGCTGGGGATTGATTTGTTTTGAATATCCTACCAAGTCTACTTTACTTCGGATGTATTACACTACTTTTCTTCACACTTGCATCATGAGTTATATTATCCTGTGCCTAAATATTCTTATAATTCTGTTTTTTTTTAAAAAAAAAAAACAAAATTAAAGTCAAATTTACTTAAATCAGATATGTCTATCAAAACATTGTTAGCAATTTATGATACAAATTTTGGTATATGAATTAATTTATGATACACATTAAAAGCCATGAGACATTTGTTTTGTAATCAATATGACAACGAAATTACTCATTAGTAGTCTTTTTAAGATAAGCTATTAGGTCTGCCCTTTCATCCTTCTTCCTCTTAATTCCAGCGAAGATCATTTTTTCATTCCAGAGATTTACTTTCTGGGATTCTTCAGATACTCCCTCAAAGTACCTCTCCCTGGGTGTTACCTTTGCTAGTGTTGGCATCTGTGTGAGAGAATCCATCAGCCTGACTTATCTTCCTTCCAAATGGACCATGGATCCAGTTTTATACTAGACTTCCTTTTCTACAGTATGGCACTGGGCACAGTTCTGAACAGAAATCTTCTTGTCTTTCTCAACACCACCCATTTTTAATTTGCTCCTGGCTGGTCAATGCCAGAATTGCTATGACCCAAAGACAGACGTACTTTTTTCTTCTTATAATTTCTTCATGCACCTTTAACTTCAGAAAACTACTGACCTCAGGAAAGGAGAGGGGACCCTGTTAGCATTTTCTGGTTGAATTTGGTAGAATTCATAGGCTTTCATCTTTACAAATACCTTGTAAATTTCTAGTGAAAATTCCTAAACCTACATGTATATGTGTGCCTACACATGCTCCTGTGCATATGTATTTGCATATGCATATTTCCTCATGTATATGTGTGTGGACAAGTGTTAAATTTCAAATTCAATTTACTTCATAGACAGACTGCCATTTATAGTATCTATTTCCTTTTGAATGGGCTTGGGTATTTTGATTTTTAGTTACATAAATCTATATGGTTGTCATGTCACTTGGACAAATTGATGACTTTGTCATTATAAAATAAGGTTATTTATCTTCAGAATAGCCTGTGCTCAGAATTCTTCTTGGTCAGCTATTAATATGGCCACTACAGCTGTTTTTTTGTATTACAGCACCATGCTATATCTTTTCAATCATTTCTATTTGACTCATCTCTATGTCTTTGTAGCTAATAACCATTTATCCTTTGTGGTCCATAGTTGGCTCATGATATTTTAAGATTTTACACTTCAAAAATCCTTTGTAAGTTGTTATTGTATCGGACACTTTTATGTCACTGTGAACAAATACTTGAGAGGGACAGGGAGGGATTATTCTGTCTCATGGTTTCAGAGAGTTTGGTGCATAGTTGGTTGGCTAGATGTACTCACACAGAACTTCAAAGTAACTGAAGTATGTGGTGGAGGCTGCCATATTCTAGCTGGTGGACAATAAACAGAATAGGGGAAGCATATAGGAAGAAGACAGGAAAGATACAGTCCTAAAAGCATAGTACTAGTGAACCATTTCCTCCAGTCATTCCCACCATGCAGAAGCATGTCATCACTGGTAGAACATGCTGCAATATTTTAACAGTATTGAAATGCTGATTATGGTAGACACTTCAGGGTCTGGTTGTCTCTGGAAAAAAACAACAACACAGATTCATCCAGAATATACTACACCAATATCTTAGAAATTTCTTAATTCAAACATAAACTTGTAAATCAGAAATAGCTAGAAAACATCATAATCGGTGAGGTAACCCAGACCCAGAAAGACAATTATCATATGTACTCACTCATAAGAGGTTTTTAAACATAAAGCAAAGAAAACCAGCCTACAAATCACAATCCCGTGCCAGGACAGGCTCCAAAGCTACAGAGAAACCCTGTCTCGAAAAAACTTAAAAAAAAAAAAAAATCACAATCCCGGAGAACGTAAACAACAATGAGGACCCTAAGAGAGGCGTACATGGATCTAATCTCCCTGGGAAGTAGAAAAAGACAAGATCTCTTGAGTAAATTAGGAGCATGGGGACCATGGGGGGGGTTGAAGGGTAAGGGACAAGTAGGGAAGGGAGCAGAGAAAATTCTGTGTAAAAATGTATAGCTCAATAAAATCAATAAAATTGTTTAAAAAATAACTACTACCTGTGGTTGTAGATTTGATTGGCTGTTCATCTACTGTCACCTATTTCTTTTCCCATTGTCTGATTGATTATATCATTTCCTTGATCTCTGGTATTTTGATGTTATCTGTTGTATTTCCTTTGGTACTATATTTAGTATAACTGGTTTGTCATTTTCTTTGTTATCTTAGGGCATGTGGTAGGGATTTTTAGTTTACCATATTCTACTTTCAAATGATGCATCGCTTCACATGTAGAATCAGAATCTTACTTCCATTTCCTCCCTTTCATAGTCTTCATGATATTATTGTCATGTACTTTAATTGAACATCTTATGAATGCTACAATAACTTATTGTTAAACAATCAGGTATCTATGAGCCTCTTGAAAAATACTGGTAATATCAGGCATTTAGGATTCTGGAAACTGGAGGATCCCCAATTAGAAGATGACTGGAGCTGCCAAACCAGTTCAAGACCAGCCTGGATGACTTAGCTAAACCCTTGCAAACATAAAAAGTGGGGGAAGAGGAGTTGGGAAGGTATGATGTAGTTGTATGCTAGAGTGCTTGCCTGGCATATGAGAGACTTGAGTCCAACTCCAGGAAGGGGAGGACAATGAGGTATGTTTAAAAGGTTTAAATAATAAGAGTATCCTACCCAACTAATGCCTTCCATTTAGATCTGTGTGTTTGTCTGCTTTCATTTGCCCTCTGCCCGGAGAGTGTTCTGCGACCTCTCTTTCAGTAGCAGTTTTCTTGCGACAGGTTTGTTCACCTTCTCTTTGTCTGCAGCTTTGCTTTTAAATTTATTTTTTTATAGCTAACAATTTTATATCGACAGTATTTTCTTTCAGGATTTTCAATGTGCCCCATCACTGGCATATTTATTAGCTTGAATTGTTTCCAACAAGAAATCTGTCATCATTATCCTCATTTCTTTTCAACACAGTGTGTCTGTTTTCTCTGAATGCCTTTGAGATTTTTCTTTTTGTCAATAACTTTGAGAGATTTGATTAGAAAGACATGGATATAATCTTTTTCATCTCCCATTAAGATTTATTTAGCTTTGTCTGCCTGTGGGTTTGTAATTTTTATCAACTGTGGAAAATTTTGGCTGTTAATCTTTAGATTTTTTTCTATACCATCTACTCTCATGTCTATTTTGAAAGTATGTGTTGATAGATTATCGAAAGATAATAGATTACAGGTAGGTTATAGACAGATAGATATATAGACAGATGACAGATAGCTAATAGAAATAGATAAATGATAGATAGAAGACAGATTATACGTATGATAGAAGATAAACAGATGATAGAAAGGTAGATTTGTTAGACAAATACTTTACATATGCTATACAATTTTTAAGTTATTTTTAAGTCTTTTCTAGAATTATTAGATTAAAAGTTTTTGTTAGTATTTTATGTGTGTGAATGTTTTGTCTGTCTGTATGGACTAAATGCATACCTGGTGATCTCTGGTGCTAGAAAGGGTTTCCAGATTTCCTGGAACCAGTTATGGTTGGTTTTGAGTGCTGGAAATTGAAACTGGGTCTTTTGAAAGAATGTCTTAATTAGGATTTCTACAGCTTGAAGAGACACAATGACCATGACAACTCTTAAAAAAGAAACATTTAATTGGCATAACTCACTTACAGTTTCAGAGGTTCAGTCAATTATCATCACGTCAGCGAGTGTGGTGGCATGCAGGCAGACATGGTACTGAAGGAAGAGTCTTGCATCTTGCAGGAACAGGAAGTCAACTGAGACACTAGACAGTATTCTGAGCATAGGAAACCTCAAAGCCCACTCCCACAGTGACATACTTCCTCCAACAAGGCCTTCCTCCAACAAAGCCACTCCTCCTAATGCTACCACTTCCTGTGAGATTACTGGGCCAATTACGTTCTAGCTACCACATTGAGCAACCAGTGTTCTTAACTAGGGAGACATTGTCCAGTTTTGAGATTACTAGATTTAATTAAAAATTAATCCCAATCCTATCTATATGTTTGACATTTGTCAAAAGAAGCTTTAATTTTTTCATGATATCTATGTCAATCCTTAACTTTTGAATTTGTAAGAAGTACATTTAAGCATACCACAATTCACTGCCAGCAATAACAACTGTATCAATTTCAATAGTTTCGATTTCTACCTCATTTTGGGGTCCTATTTTCCTGCTTCTTACTATGTCTACTGAATTTTGATTAGATACCAGATGTTGTGAATTCTATCTTGTTGTGTGATTGACGTGGTGTGTGTGTGTGTGTGTGCTTGTGTGGTGTATATATGTGCAAGTCTATATACTCACATGTGGACATACCAGAAAGGGGTCTGAGATCAGAACTGGTTGTCTTTCTAGGATGGCTCTTTATATTTTGAGGCAGGGCCTACCACTAGTGCTTTGGCATGGCTGAGCAACCCATTGAGCAGCAGGGATATGCCTGTCTCCCTTTCCTCCTGACCAGTCTGGGGCTTACAAGTTCCTATAGTCCCCCTGGGACTTTTGCATAGGCTCTGGGTACTCAAATTCAGTTCTCCTGGATTTCAAGTCAGGTACTTAAACAATCGAGCCTTTTCCCCAACCAGTAAAAAATTTACCTAATTATATCCCTAAATTACTTGGAATATAATGAGTTATGCTGACAATCTTTATAATGCCTCTGTTTGCTTGGTTTGGTGTTGTGCAAACCCTTGAACTTAAGATACTCTCCTGCCTCCACCTCTTGGGTAGCTGGGATTATTCACGTGCCAGTATATCTGGTTCTTACTCACTTTTCACAGTTATATCCAGTTATTTCTGTGTGTACACTCACCTAAGAACTATATTCTTGCATGCAGGTGTGTGTGCACACCACAGTGCACCTGGGGAGGCAGTGGATAACTGAAGTTAGTTCTCACCTACCACCATATGGGTGCCAGGATTGAACTTGGATTTGGCAGCAAGTACCTGAGCCATTTCTCCAAGACCGAATAGCTTATTTTTTAAAGTTGGTTTTTTAAGTAACACAATGATTTTGTCTTCTTCTACACAGTTCCTTTCCACCATGTCATTTTTGCTCTCAGAATATATTTTTGTTGTTTTTAATTGTCTTTTAAAAAGTATACATTTTTAATTAAAACAGAATCATATTACTTTTCCCATCCCTTTCCTCCTTCCAACCCCTCCCAGGTCTCCGTCCTCAACCTCTTGCATAGCTCCACCTACTGTCAATTGAAACTTCTTATTCTTTTATTATTATTGCTATATGCTAGGAAAACAGGTAAAAATTTTCTCAGGGTTCCACCCCTAGACAATGAATTACAAGCAACTTATGACTAGTGGAAGAGGGAAAATTAGCGTCTCCCAGGAATGAGTCTCCCTATCGCTTGCAGTACAAAGTAGTCAGCCCTGAAACCATATACACACAAACAACAACAACAAAACACATTCAGCAGGTTGTGTTTATATGGGTGTGCTTGCAGTATGCTTTTTATAGCAAATGATAGTAGACTCGGTTTATACTTGTAAATCATTGATACGTCTTTTCTCTCAGGTTATTTCCCTTTACTATTATATTTTGACATTCCCATCCAATCATTTTCTGATTCAGAGAAAAGTATTTGTATAGAGTATAATTTTATCATAAAAAAAAACTCCTTGGAAGTCTCAATATTACCACCTCCATCCACCTTTTAAAGTTTTGTTTTTTACAAATTGCATACCATCCTTTTGTTATTTTTCTTCTGTATTAAAATCAGCATAAACCTTGTAATAATAACATGCTGAGCACTAATCAAAAATGGGAGTAGCCATTGACTCCTACATGTAATTTGTTATTAGTTATGTTATTTTTTATTTTTTCAGATTTCTTTTTTTATTGATTTTTATTGAGCTCTACATTTTTCTCTGCTTTCCTCCCTGCCTCTTCTCTCCCACTTTCAACCCTCCCCCAAGGTCCCCAAGCTCCCAATTTACTCAGGAGATCTTGTCTTTTTCTACTTCCCATGTATATAAGGTTTATGTAAGTCTCTCTTAGTGTCCACATTGTTGTCTAAGTTCTCTGGGATTGTGGTTTGTAGCCTGGTTTCATTTCTTTATGTTTAAAAATGACATATGATAATTGTATTTCTGTGTCTGGGTTACCTCACTCAAAATAATGTTTTCTAGATCCATCCATTTTCCTGCAAAATTTAAGATGTCATTATTTTTTCTGCTGTGTAGTACTCCATTGGATAAATGTACCACATTTTCTTTATCCATTCTTTGGCTGAGGGCCATTTAGGTTGTTTCCAACTCAAGTCCAAATGGATAAAAGACCTCAACATAAAACCAGCCACACTGAACCTTATAGAAGAGAAAGTGGGAAGTACACTTGAATGCATTGGCACAGGAGAACACCTCCTAAATATAATGCCAACATCACAGAGACTGAGAGAAACAGCTAATAAATGGGACCTCCTGAAACTAAAAAGCTTCTGTAAAGCAAAGGACATAGTAATCAAGACAATGGCGGCCTACAGAATGGGAAAATATCTTCACTAACCCCACATCAGACAGAGGTTTAATCTCCAAAATACAAAGAACTCAAGAAATTGGTCACCAAAAGAAAACATAATCCAATAAAAAAAAATGGAGTACAGACCAAAACAGAGAACTCTCAACAGAGGAATCTAAAATGGCTGAAAGACACTTAAGGAAATGTTCAACATCCTTAGCCAGCAGAGAAATGCAAATCAAAACAACTCTGAGATTCCATCTTACACCTTTAAGAATGGCTAAGATCAAAAACACTGATGACAACTTATACTGGAGAGGTTGTGCGGAAAAGGTAACACTTCTGCATGGCTGGTGGGAATGCAAGCTGGTAGAGACCCTTTGGATGTCAGTGTGTGATTTTTCAGAAAATTAGGAAACAACCTTCTTCAAGACCCAGTAATGCCACTTTTGGGTATATATCCAAAGGATGCTCAATAGTGCCACAAGGACATGTTCTCAGCTATGTTTATAGCAGCATTGTTTGTCATAGTTATGTGTTTATTTTTATTGAGTGATAATAAAGCTATTTTATCTACAATAATATTGAATTTTAATGCAAATGAGGAAGTTTTGAAAAATATCCGAGTATTCTAATTAAAAACACATTTTGCTCTAGATTATGTGTTTATGAAAGGAGCTATTTCCATCAAGTCTTTTGTTTTGTTGCAGCTGGGGTGACTCAGGAAGACACTTCCCTGATGACAGCTACCAACGCCCGTCCTGGTAACAGTGGAGATCATATTCATAAGTAGGTATATCATAGGAAAATAAAGTTTATCACATATTTTTATTCATATTTAATGATGAAAATATGCAGTGATATTTTTATTTTTTTGTTACTACATTTTTTTTGTCTACAGACATATTATAACTGTTTCTTTAAAATAATATGAAAAACAGATGGAAGCATGTTTCTGTATTGTTAGACATTTGACACCTTGGTAATGGCAAGTAAAGAGATACTCAGGTCTTTGGTGTTCTTTCATTAATGTCTTTTGGTGTTACAAAATTGAAGGCAGAACAAGAGTCGTCCTTCTCAGAATGTCTGTGTCCATTGTATGGTGCCAATCTAGATTTACTATGGGTCAAGCTTCTAGATCTTTGCACTTTCAAGTGCTGACGTCTGCTTTTGCCGAATCATCTGGAAGACCTGACCTGCAGGGCAGCTATCAATAGCCATTGCTGTAACTTTCACACCTTCATCTATGCTCACTCGTCCTATTATATCTATAAGAAACATGTTAAACAAAATATTGTGGAGGACAAGAGAAGAACTATAGCTCTTCAGGTTTAGCTCTGTACGAGAACAAAAACCCTACATCTCAGGATCCAACAGGAATGGAGCTTTGAACGGATTCCAAAAGACCATGCCAATGTGCAGTAATGCTGGAAGCATGGCACTGACCTCATAGACAGATGATGTAGTTGTGGCCCTGCCGTGGAATTTGTGAACCACAAATTCTACCCTTTATTATTATTATTTTTAAGTTGTATATGCTCTCCTAGCTGCTAGTCAATTTAAATTACTAAAGTCTTAATTTATTCTCAGGGCTCTTGGATTAAAGGTATTGATAATTAAAAAACTGGATTTATATTCTCAGTCCAAATTTTTACTGAACCTCAGAAGGTGATGAAGTATCTTTGGTGCATCCAGAATCCCATTTTTGTGTTCTATACTCCTTCATCTATGAACTGTGTATTCATGGTGACCAGTGAAAGTGTTATAAAATGCCGAGTCTCATCCTTGGGAGATTTGGATTTGCAGGCCATTAAACAAGACTGAGCATTTTGGTTTAACCTGCAAATTGGAAATGGTGAAAAACTAAGTTCTTCAAAACTTTCAAAGTTCTGGAATATTAAATTAGAGGAAAATATTTTAAATGTTCTTAATGCAATACTAGTGAAAATTGTGACAAGGCCAAGAAAATTGGCATATAAAAGGAATACACACAAAATGAATATGCCACATGCCAATATTGTCAATTTTGGAATATCTACTAATTCACCATTCTAGAATATTCAGATTAAAGTATTTCTATTTTGCTCCACTCAAGTATACTTATTACTCATTTATCCTCTCTGTGAGTTTTCATTTCCCCATTCAACAGCTGTGTTCCTTTATATGTCTGCTGTAAATGCAGCATTCATGTGTCATGGCAGATACTCTATGCTTCAGATAGTTTTCTACATGTTAATATAACATGTAGAAATTTGGAAAGTCTGGACTGAGTTTTCTAAAACATAAGAATGACTCGGGTGTTTAAAAGAAGATATTCTGCCCACTACCTGGCATCATCCCTGTTTTCACCTGTCCAAGTCCTCCTGGCCAATCTTTTGAAGGTTTGCTTTTTGTTTTGTTTTTTTTTTTTTTTTTCAAAATACCTGGGTATAATTGGGGAAGGTAACTTAAATTATAGAGCAGAGGTTTAAAGAGACAATATTGGCATAAACTCTTGAGTCTGGCCCTCTATTTCATCAGGAGACAGATGTGAATGCTTCCAGAAAATGACATGAAGAAGCCCAAATAAAAATAATTATGTTGCATAGGTTTGTCCTTATGCATCTAGAAATAACTCTTCTTTCTTTGGTGATAAAAAGCACAGCATGGTGTGTGTGTGTGTGTGTGTGTGTGTGTGTGTGTGTGTGTGTGTGTGTGTGTGCAGTGTAGGCACACAGAATTTTGATCCCCGCCACCCTTTCCATATGGAATAAATGTCGTGAAGAGGTAAAATGTTTTGCTTTATGCCATTTTAAACTTTGTGACATTAAAACATTTTATTCAATTCACCACATTCATGGTAAGTCTTCAGTTTAAGAAAATCCATGTATATTGAACAGTAGCACAAGACCTAACACTAGAAATAAATGTATGAAGCAATATGTTTTAATAAGCTCAAAATTCAGTTCTTTATGTCTAAGTTTTGGAACCCAAGAATTTTTTTTTAGGTTCCTCCCACTCTAAGGCTGTACATTTGTCATCTACATTTCATTGTTTACATGTTTATTTTGGGAATGCAACATTTAGAAAACTGGAATCTGCTTTGGGAATGTGATGTGAGAATTCCATCACAAAGTAAACATTGAAGTCAAGTGCCATTTATTATTCACACATTTTTTTATTGAATTCTCTATTTTTGGATATTACCTTTTAGGGAGTTTGCAATGAACAGGATATAAAACATGAACCAACTGACAAAAGAAATTCATGCTTTAAATTATGGTAAAAGTTTGAAAATTAGAATTGATTTTACGTAGTCTTAAAATTTTTATTAGTTCTCTGACAATGATGTACAGTGTGTTTTAATCATATTCGCTCCTCCTATAGTTCCTCCTAGATCTACTCTCGCTTCCCTTCCCACTCAACTTTATATTTTCTCCTAAAAATCAAATAAACAAAAACCTCAAGTACAGTTTGTGTTGCCCATGTATTCTTTGATATATGGCGTTCTATTGAAGGATGGTTGACTTACCAAGGGCTACACTCTCTTTTTTCTAAATTTTTCTCTCTTTTTTTGAGCTATATATATTTCTTCACACCCTCACTTCATCCCCTCTCTCCTTCTACCTTCTTCCATGATGCCCATGATCACAATTTACTCAGGAGATATTGTCTTCTTCTCCTTCCTATGTAGATCTATGTATTTCTCTCTTAGGGTCCGCTTTGTTGTCTACATTCTCTGGGATTATGAATTGTAGGTTGTTTTTTTTTTTTGCTTTATGTCTAGAAGCAAAGTAAGTATATATTATATTTGTCTTTCTGGGTCTGTGTTACCTTAATCCATATGATTTTCTCTAGATCCATTCATCTGCCCACAAATTTCAAGATGTCATTTTTTTTTTCGTTTGAGAGGCATTTAGGTTGTTTCCAGGTTCTGACCTATTTTCCAGTGGCTTCTAATTGTAGCATTGAACAGAGTCTATCTACAAAGGTGCACTGAGAAATCAATTATACAGAGTTCACATCACAGAGGGGCTTCCTAGAGGAAACTCACTCTCCCAGCGATCATTTCAAATCCAGCTCAAATAAAACACATACTAATAACATTGTTTACCTGGAAACAGATGGAATTGTGGGGACTCTTTTTTGACAACTAGCATAGCATGCCAGCATCTTATATTCTTTACAGTGTATTGTATATTGCTATGCTTTATAGTGCATTGTATGTTGCGAGCCCCCACTCAAGTGGCTGATAAATATCAATACCTTCAGTTCCATGCACCAGTTCATTCACAAATCACAGTCAAGAATTTCTAGAAGATGGAGAAGGGGAAAGAAAATGAGAAAGAAGGAAAGAGGGGAAAGATGGGGACAGAGAGAGGGTAATGAAGGAAGGGGGACAACGGGAAAGGAAGTAGAAGAAGAATTGAAACAGTTTTAGAGGGTGCCAAAGATCCCCTCCTCAACTAGTTCTATAGATTAGCTTTTTCAACCAACAGTACTGAGGGTAAATCTGAACAAGTCCCTGTGTCCCACAAACTGAAACATGGATATAACTCAATTTGTTTTCAAGACTATCACTTAGCCCAAAGCTTTCCCTGATATTAAGAATGACTGGAGATTCCTGAACAGAAACAAGAGAGACTTGAATTATTATTCTACTCTCAGTTTTCAGATTTATAAACAAAACCTATGTAATAACAATTTTCCCTGGAAAACTGAATAGAATGGAAAACCATAGAATCATTTGAAGACAAAGAGCCAGGGAATCAGATGCGTGAGGAGGAAGCATACAGCACTTGAAAGACAGACATTTCAAAACTGTTCGTCATGAAGTTGTAGTGGTCTTGGTAAGCAAACATGAAATGCAAAGTGATCAGAGTGCAATGGTAAATAGAGAGAAGCCAAAAACTCAGTCAGAATCCGTACACTTGAGATGCAGCCTCGGGATGCTAAGTGACAACGTGTGAGACTAGAAACAAAGGGAGGCCAGAAGTTGTGGGGAAGATAGACAGGAAGTTATCTGATCTCTGCTCACATCCTGCTGTGGGGGAAGTTCCATGAAATGCTTTGATTTTTGTCATCTGTTTGCTTTCCAAAACACTGCTCTGTTTTATATCCCTGTGATTTTATTGATTTTGATGAAACCAACCATTTGCCATTCAAGAAACTGTATTAGACACGTTATACAACACCACGCTTCATGATCTGACTTCGAAGTCTGTTGACGTGAGACAATAATGGCTGTTCACTCTTTAGAGTTGGAACTCATCTAAGCTGTAGAGAAGAGGGGCTGGTGGCCTTGCACACAACAGCCAAATGCAAATCACAGTTAAGGGCTGACCCCACACCCAGCAGTAGTTGGACAACACAAAATGAACTCAGTGATACATTTGGATGGTTTTTGTCTCATAATGTTTTGTCTGGGAATATTTTTTGAACTTAAGATCTTTTGTTTATATATGATAGCTTTCAGTTTTGCAATTTTATGAAATTTCTTTGTGTGTGGGTGTGTGTCTTTGCAGCTATATGCTTCTCATGCTTTCTCTTTGGCTCTTTTATATGTTTCTTTGTTTTGTCCTGTTCTAGTTTGTTTATTTTTATTTTATCTTACACTATTATTTTTTAGATGTCTGTTCATTTTCCAATAGAGAAAGAAAATGTGTAGATTTGGGTATGTGGGGAGATGGGAGCATCTTGGAAGTGTTGGAGGAGAAGAAACCATAATCATAATATTCTACATGCAAAAAAACCTATTTTCTTTTTTATATATTTTATTTTTATTCATTTTACACACCAACCACAGTTTCCCTTCCTATTCCTTCCCTCCTGCTCTCCCCCCAATCAACTTCCATCCACTTTTTCGAAAGGATAAGGCCTCCCATGGGGAGTCGACAAAGCCTGGGACATTAAGTTGAGGCAGGACCAAACCACCTTCCCATTCTTGTGGTGGGGTGCTGAGCAAGGCATCCCACCATGTGGAGTAGTCTTCAAATAGCCAACTCATCAAAGGGGGCAAGGTCATGGTTGGGAAACCCACAAAGACAGGTGACCCTAGCTAGTGAGAACTCACTAACTCTGAACTGATAGTTGGTGAACCTGCATAGGACCGAACTAGATCCTCTGAAAGTTGGTGACAGTTCTGTAGCTTGGGCAGTCTGTGAGGTCACTAGTTGTGGGACCAGTAGTTATCCCTAGTGCATGAACTGTGTTTTTGGAGTCAATTCCCTGTGAAAAGATACATTGCTCAGCCCAGATACGGGGGAGAGACTTGGTCCTGCCTCAACTTGATATACTAGACTTTGTATACTCCCCATGAGAGACCTTACACTTTCTGAGGAGTGGATGGGGGCATTAGATGGGGCGCGGGTATGAGGAAGTGGGGAAAGAAAGGGGATCTGTGGTTGGTATGTAAAATGAAAGAAAAAAACTTAAGAAAAAGAGCCAGCTCATGCACTAGAGGTAGGTCCTGGTCCCACCTCCAGGGGTCCCAGAAATAAGTCAGACTACAAAAGAGCTGCCCACTTGCAGAGGGCCTAGTTCCATCTCATACAGGGTCCCCAGCTGTCACTCTAAAGTCAGCGAGCTTCCCTAAGTTTGGGTCAGTTGTCCCTGTGGGTATCCCTGTCAATAAAAAAAAAATCAAATCTGGCCCTAAGTCATGAACTGACTGATCCTTTTGAGCGGCCATCTTCTTTTTCACAGCACAACCAATAAAGCACTAGATGGTATATATGTGTATTTATAATCTTCACAATCACCTGCTAGAATGTTAGCTAAGGGAAAGCCGGGTGGTTCGGTTTGTTACTGTTGCTATGATAAAATACTCCAACCAAAAACAGCAGAAGGGAGAAAGGTCTTAATCTCTGCTCACAGTTCCACGTTACAGCCCATCATACATGGAAGTCCAAATGTTAGGAGATCCAGATAGGCACATGATAATCACGGCAGAGAGAGCTGTGATTTCTGCATTCTTCTACTGCCAGGATCTCCAGTCTAGGGAATGGTGCCACTCACAGTGAGCAGTGTATTCAGTTTACTTAAATAAACCATTTCCCACAGGCGTGCCAAAGCCCAACCCAATGTAGATAATTCCTCAATGAGACTATTCCCATGTGGGATTCTGTGTCAAGTTGACAATCAAAGCCAGCCATCACACAGGGTCTAGCCCTTTTTATGTACTTCTACACCCTTGTAAGTTTAGACATCAGCAGTTGTTAAATTTCAAAAGAATATACAAATGAATGAACTTCTCTATTAGATATATGACATCTACTATTTTTAATTTACTTAGAATTTCACATATAAACAAAAAGTTTATAAGTAAAGCAGTATCTTAAATTCACAGGGGAAATTGAGTCCTCCAGCAATCTTGCATCATGAAGAAATGCCAGTGTATAATTAAGTATCTAGCTCTTTGCATTGATATATAAATATGTCCTTAATCTATTTATGCATGTTTAAAAGATAATAACTATAGGAAAATTATTCAATGACATTATTTTCTGTGACTTTATTATAAAAGAAATTCAGGCAAAAGGAAAAAAGACTAAAGGTTAAATTAAACTCACTAAATTTGTAAATTTCTAAAACTAATATTATTTTATTTCTCTAAAGTGCATTTTGAAGATAAGACATTTATGATACAACATAGCATGCTATCATGTAAGTGACTTACCAACCATGTTTCTCCTTTGGGAATACAAGACAGTTGGGCGGAGTCGGTGAAGAATGCTCTGGTTGGCAAAGACCTTCCCTAGCTGAGCACTTGGCGCAGCCATTCAGGTCGTCTGTGGGAATGTGGCTTTGTCCTTTCCTCTCACATTTCACATTCTCTTCTGGATCACTCCCCACACTGTGTGGTTGTGCTAGTCTCTTCCTACTGCTTTCTGAAAGCCAAGGCTCCTTCAGGAATCAGTCTTCCTTTCGTCCTATAATTAGAACTTCTGAAAGGGCAATTCAAAGTTTCAAGATGGGATAGCATCTGATTTCCTCACTGCCACCCAGCAGGAACCTTCTTTCTCTGACCCATAATTACTAAGCAGCCTATAAGACACTTATTTGATAAAGGGCCCCAAAGCCCAACAGCACAATTGCAGATGCTATAGCATTTCGCCCTTGCTACTATGACATTCGGGTGAGTTCTTTCATTTTTAGTGTTGTAATATCTTCATTTGTGTAATAGTTGTAATTATTACACCCCACTGATATGATTGTTTTAGCAGTTACATGACAGGCTTTGTGGAAAGAATATAGAGAAGATAATGCCCACGACTTAGGATACTCTGAATATAAATTGTTTTTAGCTCAGATTTCTTCTAAACCCATCATCTGAATACTCTCCCTGAAAAGACTGTGTTTTGTTTATCCCACTCAATCCCAGGGCATGACTTACATCGTGATTTAACCTCAGAACCCTCCCCCTCCCAATTTGGAAATAGCACATATGAGTATATTGATGATGCCTTTATAATTGAAATAAATGTGTAGATCATTTAAAAATATTCTTTCAAGAAATTAAATACCTTGGAAGTCTGAATTTATTTTTCTTCTGATTTCATAATTTGAAAACAATGCCCATATCCATTCTAGCTGCAAAGATTAAGCTATGGACAACTTTCACATAGCTTTCTCTTGTGGCCCAAGACTTCCAAAAGAGTCGTCTGCTCACACAATAGACCAAGTATACAAATAGTATACCACTTCAACAGTATTCTGTGATTATTGTGTCCATGAACACTAACAATGGACATCTGCACAGCATTCAGGAAATATCTATGGCGTTCCTCTGCTTTTCTCTAAACTTTTTGAGTAGTTGGGCTTTGTTTTCTTCTTTAAAGATGAAGTATTATTGCTCTGGGGATAAAACATGACCTCCTTAATAAACAAAAATATTAAGGTACAAAATACCAAACTTCAGAGCTGAAAAATAAAATCATCCATCTAATTTAAGAATTCTATTGTACTTCATTGTACAAAATACACGAAACCCTTCTTGGATTTTAACCCTATAGCACTCGATTCTTGCATTGTAAAACAGAATGCTTTGAAATTGTGGAGCAACAAAGTATGCTAAAACCAAAACATAATCCTTTGTGTTGAAATTCCTTTAAAAAACAGAGAAACGTATAAATTGTGGCATACTAATTATTTGCAGTAATGATGAGTCCATATTTTTGTTATATACTGGGTATATTCCATACGGTGCATTTCTAGGGGAACAGAAACTTTAATGCATCAGCTTAGATCACTCACATTTGTCTCTCTTAGGTTTCTTAAGTAAAACAAGGCCAAGCTAAGACAATTTACAACCAGAAAACTTGGGAGAAGAACATCACTCGACTGTTACTTAAATCCTCTGCTACAGGCTGCAGTGTTATACAGTAAATGTTCGGCCATCTTTTCACGAGCAACTTATCAGAACCAAGGGATCTGGTAAAGGCTAAGGCAAAAGGAAAGGCTTTTGGTGTTATTGCTTTGTGAAAAAGTGTCTGTCCTTTGCTGTAGACTTTTTTTGCTGTAGCTAATTCCTTTTCTGTTGCATATTTGGGGATTCAGAACAGTTTCCCACTGCTAGGCCTTGTTCCTCTCTCCTAGGTAAGTGCAGAGAGCTTCCTTCCTGCAATTCTCTTTATCAGTGGGCATTTGGTCAGTGCTTAGGGTCCAGGCAAAGAGCATCCCATCTAAGGTATTCACAGCTCTCCAAGGACATAGAATTACTACCAGCCCAAGCTGCTGTTCTGGTTTTATGTGACAACCAGAATGGTTGATAACTGCAAAAGCCGGAACTAACAATTTAGAGACTTGGATCCCTTTCTTGTTTCTACCGCCTAGAGCAGTTATGTCTAATTGCAGACCTAGGCCCAAAGAAATGACAGCATGTGGTGTATGTGCTATCTGGTCAAGAGCCATCAGCTTGTATCTGACTATTAGCAAATTGCTTGGTTACCTGATTGTATGCATGCTGAGAGAGGAAAACAGTGGTGTGCTAGAAAGTAACGTTTTAGCCCTTTATTAACTAAACACCAAAAAATGAAGTATAGCACACTACCCTTCCCCTCTAGAATTCCCTGATAATTTAATTCCTTTTCTTAACTAACTTTCTCCATTAAGGACTTCACCGGATGTGTACTAGCCACTCCTATAGATCTCTCTCTCTCTCTCTCTCTCTCTCTCTCTCTCTCTCTCTCTCTCTAATGTGTGTGCGTGTGTGTATGTGTGTGTGTGTGTGTGTGTAAACTCTTATTGGATTTTCTGTGGGGCACAAGAGTTCCGTCCCTGGAATCTGTGAGGGCTGGGGAATTACTGGTTCTAAAGGT
Organism: Neodon shergylaensis; assembly: GCA_025134845.1. Lineage (NCBI taxonomy): Eukaryota > Metazoa > Chordata > Mammalia > Rodentia > Cricetidae > Neodon > Neodon shergylaensis. The sequence continues at coordinate 1,372,618 of JABTXL010021554.1, read as the reverse complement.
GTATATGACTGGGAATATTTGTAATGAGGAAGAAAGAACAAAGCAGAGCTAAGAACAATGTAGAGCAAGGAAGACCAAGAAGAAACATTGAGAAATGATGGATTGAAGAGAGGAGAATAAAGAAATATGGACAGACAATTCCCATTGTGAGTAGATTTCTTATCCTTCAGATTTTAACCTTCAAATTTCTAATCCCTCTTTAGCTATTTGTGGTGTCTTTAATTGAACCCTGAAATGGAGATCTAAAGGCAAAAACTTTTAAGGCTCTCAAATATCCTCCTTTTGTATTTGGTGGCATTTTCTGTAAATCTGATTCATTTGTCATCTTTAACATGTAGATACCCACTGTGATGCGCTAGCCAGTGTTAGAACATGCATTCTATTCCATTCCTCTGCTTGGCGGCCTTCAGCATATAGTAACACAGTAACAGAGTAGAATGTTAGACAGTCTGGCTCAAAGACTTGTGAACAGAAACCCAGCAGGCCCCTAAAGCTCAAAATATTACCTTTTCAGCCATGCTTGTTTTCATATTATTCCAGCATTCTATTGAAGTATTGTTTTGCTGTTGTTATTGTTGTTGTTTACACAAACCCTTACAATTTTTGCTGATATTCTCTATTTATTCAAATGAATATGGTTTTATACTTTTTCAATAGTAGATCTTTTTAAAACTCTAAACTTATTTATAATAGCATAATATAATTGTATACAAGGTGACTTGATAGAAATAATGTGATATACCTTTTAAAAAGTGCTTCTCAGGGTATGTGAAATGAACTGACAAGGCAATGATGAAATTTTAGCCCAAAGTCTGAAGCACTGAGCATGCTCTAGACAAACATGGTTAGCAATGCTGAACTTTCTGTACTTTTTTTCTTTTTGAGATAAAATCTCACTAGATAGTTCTAGTCAGCCTGGAACCCAATATGTAAATCAGGGTGGCCTTGAATTCAGCCTTCTTCTTCTCCTTCAACTTCTAGGATTAAAGTAATATTTCACCATTACATGGCTTGCCGAACTTCCTATACTTTTGAGTTTTCCAGTAAACCTATATTAATCAAATTTGTCCAAGTAAGAGGTTGAACATAAAGTTACAAAGAAACAGTTGTTGAATCTCAAGTTAAAAGTATGGACATTCCGTTTGGGGCACCAGTATAAATTAAAATGTTACAAGGGAAAAATTTAAGTTGATACTTTAGAGTCAAGCTAGTTAGTGAGGTTCTAAAAAGGGTTAAATTGAAGAGTTTGCTTTTACAACATATGAAGTCCAGAATCTGGGGATGAAGCCTAGGCAACGAACAATCAGCTTATCGCTTGGTTTTATTTTGAATGCAATGTCTGCATATAAGCTTTATTTCTGAAAAATATTCTCACTGAGTATATACATCTGAATAGAGGTTACTATTTTGTCTTAGCATTTTATTACCATCTTGATCTCAATATCACTCTTGAGAAGTCACATGACAAAAGATCAAGATTTCTTTCATTTTGAGTTATTTTAAAGGAGACAAATTAAGAAATTTTGGCGACACAGATGGCCCTTGTGTTAATGTAAGAATAATGGATTACAAACATGAAGAAAACTTCTAGTTTTAAACCTTGACAATGAAAACTCACTTCTGATTTTTAACTCTGGATGTTTTTCACCAAGGCATGATAAAAAGAGTCCACATGTTAAAAAGAGAACAAAGAATTCAGCTAAAAATTTCAAAAATTATTCTTAGTTGGAAATATTTCTAGGAAATTACAGGAATAATACCGAGTTTCTCTGAAACGATTCATATACATCAGAAAAATATTCACTCAGATAGAAAATATGAAAAAGACAAACTCAGAGTAAAAACATAGAAGAGAGAGAGGAACACACTATAAAGACGAATAAATACTAAAAACTCAGAGACATAAAAGTTGCAAAACCTTCATATTATGAAGTTAATATTCAAAATCATGATCAATATGTTTAAATAAATAAAAAGAAGAAATTTAAAATGTTTGCAACGTAGATACTTTTGAGTTAAAGTGGTAATTAACACACTGAAATGGAAACAATACACCCTTATACCTACCTGTAGTCCAAGAGGGAAAGAGGTAATACATGAAGATTGGAAAGAGGGTCAGCTGAGGCCAATCTATCACATCGTGAATACTTTTTTGCTTTTTAGGCTTTAAAAAATATCCTAAAAGTGAAAGTTATACCAGGTAACATTATCAGTAACTGGAAAGCATCAAAGAAACTCTGATGATCTTTTAAAAAAGACTTTCAGATGTCATGTGACTCCTCAATAGCAACACTGAGAACAAGAAAGCAATGGAATACTGAGAGAACACAAAAATAGTAACCTTGATGCAGATTTATATACCCAGTGAGAATATTTTTCAGACATAAGGCTTATATGCAGACATTGCATACAAAATAAAACGGAGCAATTTGCTACCAAGAGACACTCATTAAAATCAACTCTATTTTTTGCCGTTGTGGTAAGGACACTTAATGTGAAATCTCCACTCTTAACCCTTTTTAAGTGTTCATCAGAGCATTGTTAATTACAGGTGCTGAGATCTATAGTCACTCACCTTATTCCTCTTGATGAAGAGGAGTCGGAACTTTATATCCATTAAACTACAATCTCCAATTTTCCCCACTGCACGCTACTCTGCCTTCTATTTCTATACATTTGGCCCTTGTATATAACATATCTAGGTGGATTATGCTGTATTTGTGCTTCAATACCTAGATTATTTTACTTACTCCAAAAACAGAAAACAGACATCACACAGAATATATGTGTGTATATGATGTATAATATGTGAATATGCACATGATATATGTCTGTATATATATATATCCCATACACATGTGTATAATTACATACATGCACACATACGTGTAGATATAGGCATGAGTAATAAATATATATATGTGTGTGTATATATATACGTATATGCATGTATAAAACAAGAAAATCAGAAGCCTACAGACATGTCAGCATTTATGTGTTCATTAGAGCATTATCCACAGTGTCCAAAAATCTATAGATTATTTTTGACATTTCTAAGAGACACAATCTCACAGTGATCTACCAGTTCCTCTGGATCTTACAACCTTTTCATAAAGTCTCACCATCATAGCCTGGTGATGGTGGTGCACACCTTTAATCCCAGCACTTGGGAGGTAGAAGCAGGCAATCTCAGTGAGTTTGAGGCCAGCGTGGTCTACAAAGTGAGTTCCAGGATAGTCAGACCTGTTACAGAGAGAAAGCTTGTCTCAAAAACCCAAAAAAGAAAAAAAGGATACCATCATAGCTGCCTAAATATGAGTTGAACATGTTTAGATTTCTTCAGCTATAAATAGGGAAACAAAGGATTTGAAAGCAAGTTTTAAAAGAATGATCAGATGACTTGAAGAGGAAAGGTCTTTGTTTAGATCTGTGTACTAACAGGGCAGGATTAAGTATCACTTGAGCTTAGTGTGACTCTAAATGTACCAGGGAACCTTCTGGTCTACCCAGAGCACATATATGGACCGTGAACTTGTGCTCATCTTTCAAAAGTTCTGTCATAAAGATTAAAATTTGCTTTTGCTTTTATTTTGATAGTCTGACTACCTGAGTCACCAAAAGCCAGCCAAGAATTAACATATGACTATCAAAAAAAATCTCCTTTATCAGAATGTACCCACAATGTCAATGTTATCAGAAAAGAAGACCCAGGCAAAAAGCCTAATTAGCTTATATCTGAATTAGGTAATGTAATGGAAGTAATACAGCACAAACCCTTTGAATCTACCTGCCACAATCTCACAGTGATCGGTGAAGTATTGAACCATAAAGGAAACATCTATGCAATATTGTGGAAATAAAAGCTACTCCACCTCATGATCCTACTGTATCAAATTCTGACTTTAGAGGTTAAAATTTCAGTAGGTTGTGTGTGTGGAGGCAGGGTACCAATAATCATTTTTAAAGGGGAGATTTTGAATTTGAGAAGGAGTGGAGGGGACAAGAGAAGAACTGGGAGAAGAGGGTGGGAGTGATGTAGACGGTCTACTGCTCATTTATAAAGAGTCCAAAATAATTTTTAAATGTTAAGATTTTTAATTAGTTTATATCGTAAATTATAAAATCTTTGTAACTTGAGTTCCCCAAATTCCATAGTCTGAGAATACTAAGGGCTTATTTAGGCAACTTTCTGTTTAAGAAGATTGGAACCTACACTCTAAAGGAATAGGAAACATTTGAGTATCAACTAGAGACATAGTTTCTGAGTACTGTTGAGTCAGAAGTCTTAGTGCTAGTTCATAATTAGTACTTTTATCACTATTGCTCTTCAAAGTGCCTTGCTTAGACATTTTTCCTAATTATCTATTGACTAAAATGTAATGACACAATATATTGCATATCTATTTATATGCTATATGACTATTTTCATTTCATATACATAATAAGCATAACTTTTAATTCAAAGGTGGGTTTAAGTTTTAAGGTAAAAACACTAATTAAAATTAAAATAATACATACATTAGTATTTAACAATTTTATACTATATTTGTTAACTTCCTTGGCTATATTAAATATATATATGGGGTGTAGGTGAATGTATTAGTTTTTTCAGTGGAGGCATCAACTATTTTCTGTTAAAATAAAAATATGGATGAAAAGGTTTTGCTTGTTCACATCTTTCTCTAAGATATGCATTCAAATTTAGAAAATGTAACCATATAGGATAGTAAAAAACTAATTTGGGGCGCAAAAGTATTTTTCAATCTGTTTAGATTTTTTTGATTATTTGTTTGTTTTTGCATCCCAGTCAAAGTTTCCCCTCCCTTCCCTATCCCAATTCCTCCCTGCTCCCCTCTACATCTCTCCCCAGTTCATTCCTCCTCTACTGTTTCTTTTCAGATAGAGGTGGGGCTCCTGTGGATGTCATCCAGCCAAGGTATATCAAGTTGCAGTGACGCTGCTAGAGGCTCCATCTCTCTGTTAAGGCTAGAAGAGGCAATCCAGTAGGAGGAATGAGTCCCAAGAGCAGTCAGCAGAGTCAGAGACAACCCCTGCTTTCACTGTTAGGAGTCTAACAAGAAGACTACATGCAATCATATGAGATAGTAAGAATTGGGATCAAAAATATTTAATCACTGCTTTTAGCATAAGTACACACTGACAGGTAAGCTAAAACCATTGCTTATTGTATTTTCATTTTGCTTCTCCTTCCAGTAAGTCCACCTGTATTTCGGGATTGCCCATGAGTCGGAAACAATGCTCATGATCACACAACCTAATACTGACTTAGCAAGAATCAACCTGATTCAGGCATCCAGTCTTTGTCCAGAAAAGATATTCGTAAAGGATTTTGTTTTTGCATCCCAATCAAAGCTGGAACAAGGATAGGAGAAATTTGGCCTGCCAATCAAACTCATCCACCCTCTGCTTTTGTATCACGGGTGAGCTTTCAACTATCTCCTTTGTTTAAACGACGGGGGTAGGAGTAAAATGAAGACATTTTTATGTCACAAATATTACATGAAATTCAAATACGAGTGTCTGTAAGTAAAGACTTATTGAGACACAGCAACCACATTTGGCTATTTGTAGTCTTCTATATCACTGTTCATGAATCTAGAGCACTCAATTATACACCAAAATAGATTTAATGAACCACTTATGCAGAATCATTTATACTTTAAAATGTTTTGAAATGCTTTTTTTCACTCGTACCAAAATCATATTGGACCCCCAAATTTTCCATATGTCCTTACAAATAACCATATGATGGAAAGAATTTCATGAGTCCCATTACTTAAAAAATAAATAAATAAAGCTTTCTTGGGTACATTAGTTAATTTTTTGTTGCCATGATAAAACACAATGGCAAAGGGTACTTTGGGAATAACAGCTTATGGTTCCAGAGGGATGAATCCAACCTCTATTGGGAGTTGTTCATATTTGTCACACAAGCCAGTTTTGAAGGTGGGGCTCTTTGCTCCTTATTTCTGTCAAGTCATGGTTGATACGGCATTACTATCACTGTATCTCTTACTATTTCACATCAGTTATGTAGCAAGCTGACTGATTAGAACAGCCGTGGCAGCAAGTGGCAGTCTTGGCAATGAGAATAAGAAGCTGAGAGATAAATATTTAACTTCAAGCAAAAAGCGGAGAGAATAAACCAGAAGTAGGGTAAAGTTATATATTCTTAGAGCCCACCCTCACTAATAAGCTTCCTCCAACATGGCCACGTCACTAAGCATCTCCTAAGAGTGCCACCAATTGGGAACCAAGTGTTCACATATCAGAGCCTATGAAGACATTGCTTATTCAGCACACCACACGGAGTAAAACTGTAATCATTTGGGATTTTAGCACTTACGTTTTAATTATAAAATGCTGTTTTATTTTGGAGAATATTTAAGTAAAAAGCTTCAGTTGTTTGTATAAGTAATTTGAAATTTTGTTTTGGATTTTGAGTTTTCTGCATTTGATAACTATAAATATAACTTCTAAGAGGGGAAAAGGCTCAAATTATATTTTCAAGAGTTTAACCATTTTTCCCAATGGTAAATTTGAAAAGTTATATAACGTACTTAATAGGGAAAGATAAAAATATAAACACTTTCCATCTTTTGCTATTTTAACTACTTACAGTCATACAAAATAAAATGCTAATTCTGAACCAGCAAACTTCCATGTCCTCAGAAGCTGAGGACAACTGATTGTCAGCTCTCCATAAGATGCTACAATTAAAGTACTGTTCTGAATTTACTAAAGATTAGAAAATTTGGTCATTCTGGTCCTTTCCCCTCTCCAGTCATCTTCCTGAAAAGTTACCTGAGTGAAGTAGACTGGCTATCTTTCTGCACCAATTAAAAGGCACAAGCCAATTAATGCAGCTAGCATGCTGAGGGCGACATGGGGTGAGGCGAAGGAGCCTGAGAAGGGCACAGAGCAGCCCGCAGATGCTGTTGGGAGTTGTTTGCATCTGCGTGTGCTATGCAGGCCCCCTTTAAAGGTGGAGCTCTTTGAACGTCATTCCAGAAGAGTCACTGTCGACATGATATGTGTATGAGCTTCTTATGATTATTTCACGTCAGGTATCTGGCAAACTGATTAATCGACATAAATCTCTCGGACTGAGCACACTTGTTTTAAGGATGACGACAATGAAGTAATTGCTTATTATGGTAATTTATGGTGTCAAATGGTAGAAATTCATCAATTCTGTAATAGATAGCCAGCAAAAGGCCAATTCTTGGTTCTCTTTTTTTTTGTACATGTTCCAGTCATTTGATGACCTCTTAAGTCCAAAACAATAAATTTGTGACTTTGATTTTTTATATATCCATCACAAACCTTCTTTGGGAACTGTACAGAAATGTACATCCAACTGCCCGGTCAGTATTGTCATCAAAATACCTGTGAAAAATCTCAAACTCCACCTTTCCAAAGTCAAAATTCTGATCATCACCCAGAAGGTATTACTGTCTCAGCAAACTTCTCCTGTGCTCAGACCGAACACTTGACTGCCCTCCTTAATGTTTCTCTTTGTCTCTGACTCCAAGTCCAATTGGTTGGGAAATCCCAACATCTCCACCTTTAAATGACAGCAGAATCTGTTTATTTCCCATTGCTGGGTGTCAGCCACCTTCAGACCCTGGATGGCAGCAGCTCTCACTGAGAATGTCTCTTCCCTTCTGTGTTTACTCTGCACTTAACAGCCACAAGAATCCACTTTGAGCCTGTCAAATCACATTAGCTCTGGGTTCAAAACCTGAAGTTCTTCCTTTCTTCACTCACTAGAAACCCGTTCCTCACAGTGGCATTCAAGAACCTTTAATGACCTCTCTCACACTCTATTTCATTATGTTAGTTTTTTCCATTTAGCCTTTTTTATTTTTAAAAAAGAAAACAAACTATCTTTTTCCACTATACATACCAATCCACGTTCCCACTCCCTCCTCTCCTCCCATTCCTTCACACACCCTACCACTCCAACCCCATCCAATCCTCTGAAGGGTAAGGCACATTGCTTTAGGGAAGGCCCAAGGCTCTCTCTACTGTATGTGTACATATATATATATATATATATATATATATATATATATATATATGTGTGTGTGTGTGTGTGTGTGTGTGTGTGTGTGCTGAGCAAGATATCCATCCAAAGAGAATAGTTTCCCAAAAAGCCAGTACATGCAATAGGGATAAATCCTGGTGCCACTGCCAGTGGCCCCTCACAGTCTGCCCCAGCCATACAAATGTCAACCACATTCAGAGGGACTAGTTTGGACCTATGTTGGTTCCTTCCCTGTCCAGCTAGAGTTGGTAAGCTCACATTAGCTCAGGTAAACTGTTTCAGTGGATGGTATCCATCATGATCTTGACCCCTTTGCTCATATTCTCATTCCTTTTGCTCTTCAACTGGACTTTGGGAGCTCAGTCCAGTGCCCCAATGCGGATATGTTAAATTTTTATTTACTTTCTACAACAAACTTTTTGCAATAAGCTACCCAAAGTATGGTGCCTTAAAAATCACACAACTTTATTTTTCATGTAAAATGCCACCCACGACCAATGGTGGGCCTCACTAGACTGAAATTGGGGCTTTTCCCAGCTTTCAGAGGCTGCTGTTTTTTCCCTGGCTCAGGGCTGTTTTTTTTCAGTGTGCAAGTCAGTTTCACGTCAAGCCACACTTCTCTGCTGCATGAGAAACTTAATGTTTGCCTGGGCTCACCTGTATGACTCTGCCCCCGTTTTACAGTTTGCTGTTTAGAAACTTTAATTTAATATGCAGCCTGTATTTATTTTTGTCATCTAGTATAATATACACACAGGGAATAGGACACAGTCATTTTAGGGGGCGTTAAAATATTTGAATTACCCTTCTATCTTTATCCTCATATTTTGTAGACACACCACAAGTGTTCTAATCCCCTTACCTGCTACTGGGTTGCTGTACCAGTGATGTGTTACTTCTCATAGTCACACATGCAATCTCTGTCATTTTCTTGAAGGCTTTTCCCTGGCATGCTGCCTTAAGTTACAATCTACCTGGCCTAAATTCTATACCACTCCTCACATTCTAATTCATATTTTGGTTACAAGTGTTTGTTATCTGTCTTATTTTGCACTTGATATTTGTCTGTTTTATTTTCTTCATATCCCTCGTTTAGAATTCTGCTATTTACAGAGCCGCCCTCAATCAATATCTGGTGAAATGAACAGAGGGGTATTTTATTGCTATAAAGCTTTAGGTATTCTGAAATAAAATGTAATTATGACATCATGATTGTGAGGCTTGTGACCACCCTGAAGCTGGGGCAGAAATTTCTGATTATTCTTGACATGAACTGAAAATTTCTATTGAAAATATAATTGTGCACATTACAAGAATTTAATTTATTAGACTCACCGCCAGAGCAATTACTCAGCTTTGTAATTAAGTTGGGGCATGTATGCACTTGCTTTTGTGTTGAACATAAATCACAGTTCAACAGCTTAGCCGGGCAAGTCACTTTCTGTTCTTTCTAACTCAAATTAATACCTGAGTCCAAGACACCAATAGACTAAAGGAGTAGATAACCAAATACCCGTCTGCTTAGATATTTTTCTAAGATTTTTATACAAAGCCAAGACATTTCTGGGAATGAAGGGGACATGATTTAGTCCTTCCTCTTGGTATAACAGACACAATGATGAATCCTCCTTACTTGGCCTCATGTCTTCTCTTCTAGAGGTGGTCTGCTGGCATCCAAGGATCTCTTGCAAGCCCGTGACCAAAGACATCTCTTGAGAAGGAGCAGAAGGATTCACTTTTGTTTTCCCACCTTCAGACCCATAAAACTGACTCTTGGTTCCTCCTATGAAGCTGGCAGGAATCTCTATGTGATCTGTGTGTGTGTATATTGTGTGTGGTTTTATAGACATGCTGGATCTTCAAGTACCTTTCTCCAGTGTGAGGGCTCACCTCACTTGCATTTAGAGCATCTTTTCAGGTGCTAATCAGGTCCCACATCTTCTCTTTAAATATATGGTGATGTCTATTGCTTATTTTTCAAGCACATTTTATTATTTTAAATTCATATTTCACAACGAATTGAGGAGAAAATTGTCTTAAGTACTATATAATGCTGGGATAAAAACACATGACCAAAAACAACTTGAGGAGGAAAAAGCTAATTTCATTTTACGATTGCTAGGTCACGCTCCATTACTTAGGGAAGTCAGTGCAGGAACTGAAGACAGAGATCTGGAGGAGGCTGCTTATGGGCTTGCTGAGGCTGCTTGCTTGAGTAACTCAGAACCACTTGCCCAGGGATGGCACCACCTGCAGTGGGTTGGCCCTCCCACATCAATCTTAAAGAAAACACTTCATGGGCTTGCCTACGTGTCATTATGTTACAGGTATTTTCTCAGCTGAGGTTCTTCCAAATAACCTTAGCTGTTTCAAATTGACAAAAAAAAAAAAAAAAAAAAAAAAGCCAACCAGGACAAAGGACAAGAACAAATCTTTCTGTACATTCTACCTCAACATCCATAGTACCCCACTCATAACCAAAACCCTATACCAGAGCAGTAAGAGTAGGTTATTGATTGTTTGATTAATGGATTGATTGATTGATTGATGTTTAACATCGACAAGGCCTTGTCTCTCAAAATGTGTGATTTATAAGACAGTTCTCTCTTGGTATTGCACATTCCTCAGGTTTTGAGAAATGTTTAATGTGATGTATTTACCATTATGCTATCACACAAAACAACTTCACAGAATAAATCATTCTCCCTTCAACCATCGCAAGCATGGATAATTTATCTTCTCTGTTAATTTTCGTACAGTAGATAGGGTTTGCCTCTTAGAACAAAGATTGTCCTCTTTGAACCCATAATCTGCGGTTAAGTTTCTTAGAAATCTTCTTGTCTTGATGATTTATGTCCCTTGAGAAATGTTCTTGAGAAGTTGACAAGATTGCTCAGTGCTCAGTGGTTAAGAGCACTGGTTGCTGTTGTTGTCCAAGCTCAATTCCTAAACCCACATGGAGGCTTACAACTGTCTCTAACTGCAGTTCAAGGGATCTGACACATTCTACTGACCCCTGTGGGCATCAGGTGTACATGTGGTGCACAGACATGCATGCAGACTAAACACACATACACATAAAATAAAATTAAATCTTTTAAAATGTTTTATATTTTTGTTATTAGTGTTTGTGTATTTATGTAAATATTATATATATGGTGTGTGAGTGTGTGTATGTGTGCTATGTGTGTATGTGTGCGTGTGTGTAAGCACATATACCTACTGAGACAGGTGAGAAAGGGCAGATCTCCCACAAGTATCAACAAAACATGTCTTATCAATATTAAGCCCTTCTCCATGAATTAAGGCTCACGAAGGTGACCCAGTAAGAGGAGTAGGGTCCCCCAAACCAGTAAAAGTGTTGGAGATAGCCCCTGTTCCCACTGTTAGGAGTCCCATAGGAGAACAAGATACACAACTATAACATATATGCAGAGCGCCTAGGTCAGTCCCATGGTTGTTGGTTCACTTATGTAGAATATTCTATTTACTGAATATACCACAATTTACTTATTTATTCATCTGCTGAGGGACTTTTTTTATTGTTTCTGAATTTGGGCAGTTAAGGTAAGCTTTGAAACACATTTGTGCTCTAGGTTCTATGAGAACAAACATAGTCAACTCCTTTAAACATATACAAATGATGAAAATTGTGGGTTGTGTGTCATTTATGTTCAGTTTTTCAAGCAACTGACAAACTGTCTCCCATAGTGTTGTATCGCTTTGCATTCCTATCAACAATGAGATGATTATAATTGCGCCCCACTTCCCCCAGGACTGGATGCTGTTAAGACTTCAGCTTTTTTATTTATTTATTTATTTATTTATTTATTTATTTATTTATTTATTTTGCCTTCTAATAAGAGTTTGGTAGGATCTAGTCTGCTATTTCCTCAGTGCGTGTGATGATGAATACCTTTTGGTTAGGTTATTTAAAACCAGGTTATATTCTTCAACGAGACAGTGTTCTACATCCACTTTAAATGGCTGCCCACTTTCTCATCTGAGAATTTTAAACGTTCATTGTAAATTTGAATAACAGTATTCGTATATATTTTTCAAATGTACATGTCTCTCCAAGTTTGTTTCTTGTACTCCCATTTCTCGGCAGTGGTAAGTTATCTTGTTTTTTTAAATGAGGAATTTTTAATTTTCATAAGGTTTAGCTGATTGATTCTTCTTTCATGGTTTGTGCCTTTTGGTATTGTTGTCAGGCCCGAGTTACTAAAGTTTTAGCCTATGTAAGAGAGGTTTACAGTTTGACACTTTTTCATTTAGGTCCCGGATTTGTGTTGAGATAGTTTAGGGAAGGGGTATAAAAATTCACTCTCTTCATTTCCAATTGTTATAGCTCTGTTTGGAATGTCTACCTTTGTTGTATTTCATTCTCTTTGCTCTTTTGTCAAAGATCAGACATTTACGTGCGCCTACCTCTGGGCCTACTGTTATAGTCTGTTGACTTGTTTGCCTCCTGCTTGACTAATATCCTGCTCTTGTGATTACTATAGCTTCATAATAAACTTTGACACTGAGAATGTTGATCTTCCAACTTTTCCTTCAAAGGCTGGCTAATCTAGATTTCACTTCCTTACATAACTCAAATCTAGTTCATTAATTACATGCAATATCTTTCTAGGGTTTATTTTCTATAGATTTATTTGTTTGCATTTTTTTTATGAGTTTGAGTGTTTGTCAGCATGTATGTATGTATGTGTACCATATGTATGCCTGGTGCCTGTGGAGGCCAGAAAAGAGTATAGGATTTCCTGGAATTGAAGTTACAGACAATTGTTAGCTGCCATGTGGGTACTGGGAATTTAACCCAGGTTTTCTGTAATACTCTTAACTACTTAGCCTTCTCTTCATTGGGATTTAAAAAAATCTGTTAATCAAATGAAAGAAGTAACATCTTGAATCTTCGTATCCATAAAGTATCACCACTCTTCATATATTTATTTGATGTATTTCAATATGTCTTGTGCAAATACCTATCTGTTGATGATTCCATCAATGTCATCTTCCTTTGAGTTGTATTTTACCCCCCAGACACATTTTTTCTTTTTTTTTCTTTGAATTTCAGTTTGTCTGCCTCTGTTACCCATCAGTTCTTGCAATTGCGTTATCCACTGAAGCCTTCTCAACAAAGCCTGTGCTATACTAGTTCCAGTGGTGTGAATGGGAATGGCACCTACGGGCTCATATGTTTGAACATTTGGTCCCAGGTGGTGGAACTGTTTGGGAACAATTAGGAAATGTGGCCTTTCTGAATGAAGTATGTCACTGGGATAAGCTTTGAGATTTTAAGTCTCACACTCTTTTGAGTTAGCTCTCTCTATCTCCTTACTGGAGTTGGAGATGGGAGTTGCTCCTGCCTTCACTCCCATGCCTGTATTCTGCCATCATGGACTCTAATACTCTGGGAGAAGGAAGCAAAATTGCACATTGTTTTATATGAGTGACCTTGGTCATGATGTTTTATCACAGCAATAGAAAAGCTACTAAGTCACTAGTCATATACTTCAGTTTGATGTTTTAGGGAATTCGTGTTTTAGCAGCTCAGTGCCTCATGGAACAGTGCTGAGGGTGTTCAGTTTAAAAGATGATTAGTCCATGAGAGTTCTGTCTTTAGTAAATGGATTAGTTTCTTTATAATGAGAATAGATTGTTTGTCCTAGTAGCAGTTCCTCACTAAAAAAATGAGTTTGGCCTTCTTCTTGGCTTCTCAAACACATATTTCTTATCCTTCCACCTTTCTCCATGGTATAGTATGACAAAGCAAAAAGTCCTGCCTTCATCAAATCCAGATATCTTGGTCTCTGACTTCTAAGCTCCCACAGTTATGAGAAATAAATCTCTTCATCATAAAGTATCCATCTAATAATATTCTAGATAGAAATATAGTAAGCTAAGTGTGGCTGTTTTAAATTGTTAAACCTAATAATTTTCACACCCATGTTGTATCTGAGGTTAGCTTTTATTATTGCTTTGTTTCTTTAAACTGCATTTTTGTTGTATTTTTTTTAACCTTTTGGCTTTTTGGAATCGTGTAGTTTGAATTTTTTATCCTGGGGGGGCTATACCAGGTAAGAAGGGCAGTAGAAGAAAATGAGCATTAGTGATGCAGTGGTGAAGGAGATCTTCTGTAGTCTTTGATGACATCTGAAGTCTTTGTTCCTATACTGTGAGTTTCACAACTACATCCTACATTTTCCCTCATTGAGATGGACAGGTTGACTAGAGTGGACTGGCATTAGCAATTTTTAGTCCCCTACATGGAAGGCTGAGTGGAATATATATATAGTTCAATGATTCCCTTGCCCGAAGTTGGTGAGATTATGAATAAACCTATATAATTTAAGTACTTTGGAAATGGTTTGCTTTAAAGAAAAGCCTTAGGAACGCAAGCTTGCTTTACTGTATTGCATATAATTTTCTTCCTCTCTTTCTTCAGCCATGTAAGAGGAAACATGCCCAGTTTTCACTGTGAGAACATAGACGAGATTCTAGAAGTGATGATTATGAAAGCCAGAGCTTTCTCATGCTCTGTCTGGGGTTCCCTGGAACTTTTAGCTCTCAGACTTATCAAATCTGAGCCTAAAATCATCACACTGGCAAGTCTCGGTATTCACTCGACAGTCTTTCAGTTTGGCTTGTAGCATTTTGCAGCCCCTCTCACGCCTCTACGGGATCTGAGAATGATGTGCAACTTTCCTTGTTTGTTCAGCTTTGTCTTTACTAGGAAGGACAGAGAATAAGATCCAACATCCTCACATGTTAGATCAGAAACCCGAAGTCTCTCCTTGGCCTATTCGACTTTGGAGTTTTCATGAGATTTTTCTTTCTCACTTTGAGTCAAGGTAGGCAATTAGTGTGTTTCTTGGAAGAAGAGGTCACAGTTTTGCAGAATTGTTTTGCTTGGGTCAGATAGCTTGTGCCACTTTAATTTAGCTTCATATACCTTTACCCATTATCGTTAAACCACCCTATAGCTCTTAGTAAAGCTGGAGTATTTGGTTTCTCCTTAGGTTTGGGAAGTGATTCACGCTGAGCTTTGAGATTCGAAAGTTGCTTGTACAATCACCATCCTCCTGTTACTAATTTTGCTTGTCAACAGTATGACAGAGAGCCAAAAAGTGTGACTTGTGTTAAAGAAGCAAATTCCCCTCAGTATTTACACCCATCTTCCATCTTCCCCTCCCACCCCATGAGAGGACTAAAACATCAATATTTTATTTAAGGAGAGATGGCTCAGCAGTTAAGAGTACTTGCTACTGTTGCAGAAGACTGATTTGGTTCCCAAAACCCACATGGAAGCACCAAACCATCTGTGACTCCAGGGCCAAGGTAATCACACTCTTTTCTGACCTCTGTGGGTATTGCATGTATGTAGTGCACAGATACACATGCAAGCAGAACACCCACACATAAAAAATAAACACTATAAACGTATTTTATTTCCATATCATCTATCTTAACTTTCCACCTGCACAGCGTTTCTGTTTCACAAAGAATGGCCACCCCCACCTTGGGCAGTCTTTTTCTTAAATCTGACAACTCTGCAATGTGGGACAGTGGTATTCCTAACAAATACCAGCATTCTCCCTGTACCCACAGCAGTAATTTACAAATAAAGTGGTAGAATGAGCAGAGCACAAATGTAGGAAAACAACTGAATTCAGGATTTCTAGAAGTGCTTCATAATCCGTCCTCATGTTCCTGCTTATGTGCCTATGTAGCGATATCATAAAAGTACTTTTAAAGCCTGCACAATACTGTGTATATATCACCAGATGAGACAAGGAACAAAGATGCAAAAGAGGTGTGGTTTTTGTTTTCCTTCATCTCCTGTCATTTTAACCATCAACTCCTCTTGCCATATATGCCCAATCTACTTTAAAGGTATAATCTAAGAAAATTTATAACACATTAAATGCATGGTATATAAAATAAGTGAGAATTGTCTTGATATTAAACCCTATTATGCAAATAGTTTGACCTTAGAGCAATTCTAAGCAGGTTCTTAGAACAAGTCTCCTTCCCACATGCACTTTGGGGTGTGTGCTTGGACATCTGTCTACTAGCTCTTTTAAGGATACTCCCTTCTCCTGAAGCCCTTCTCCAAGGAGGGTGGTTCCTCCCTTCACCTTCTCCTAAGGTGGTGACACTATAATTCTATGAGGCTTCTGTTTCACTTTCAGGACTCTATAAATCTTAATGCCTCTAATAAGAGCCTCCCCAGGTAGCTCAGTCTCTCTAGAACTGAACCAAGCTAGCTGCTTTTAGAAAGAAGCCCTTTTTTGCCTTGACATTTGGTTACTGTTGCTGTGACTATATCACAGAATAAATCAAGGCAAACCATGCTAATAAACAATTTAAAAAGAACTGTAATAATGTAACCATTACTGAACTGCTGTTTAAATTATTCCCACATCAAATACAAAGCTATGGCAGTTAACTCTAAGGCATAATAATTTTCTCCTTCTTCAGAAAAAAAGCAACATACTAAAACTGTCATTATATGCTAAGGACCATTTCCCTAAAAAAATAGGGGTGGGGGTGTGCTGTCTGTCTGTAATTATGCTACTTTCGCAAAACATTTCTCCAAAGATCCAAGTAGCAGTATTCCATCTGGAAAAGCAGTCATTTCAGATTCAGTATTTCTGCTAATTATTATGGTTTAGGCCTCCCAGATATAATTTAAGGATTCCATAAAGCTAGCTTTTTTTTCTAATGATAAATTAACTATGAATATTTTTGTTCATTATGTTTCTAAATTATGTTGTACCCATCTTTTACTTTCATAATTACTTGAAGAAATACAATACTTCAAAACAAAGATCCTAATCCAAGCAAGCAACATAAAAATGAAGATGTATACTATAATAAATGATATACTTGTAATATATACCATCCAATCATTACTTACAGTGATTGCACAGTGACATATATCTGTAATCCCAGTTCTTGGGAGGCAGGAGGATCATAAATGTGAGGGCAGCCTGAGCAATATAATGAGACCCTGTATAAAAAAAATAAAGAAAGAAGAGCTCCATTGTTGCTTTTAATTGTAGACGGCCAGGGCTGATTATCTGTCATATATAATGAAAAAAAATGCACATTATTCTTGCCTCCCTCTGCAACACTTCTCTCTTATTATTAACATAATTGTGTCCATAACCTACATTTGTATTAGCACAAACCTGGGTTTCTATTTCACAGTGCAGATTTGGGTGAAGCAAGGAATGTATGAAAGAATAAATTGGATTTTAGTACTTGTTTGTCAAAACCCACAGCCTTTTACCTCCTATTGTAAACCAAAGATACAGTACATTCCTGCTGAAAGCTTCCAGCTTTAAACCTATACTACCCTTTATCTTTTCTCTTACTTAGTTAACAGCACAAAAATGCACCCAAAATGCAGGTGAAGTTGGGAACACCAGGCGTTCGTGATGTGTGACTTTCACTGGTGTTTTGCCAGAATCCTTGTTTGTATCCTTAGCCATATCCACTCCCCATTCCCACTCTTCTTCCCTCATTAACTAATCCCAAGACATTCTCTTTGTCTTCTCCTAAGCTAAATAGTCACTTTCTCAGAGTCTACCTTTTCCCCTCCAGCTCGTACTAAATCTTTGTAACCCAGACAATTATTATCAGCTCTTCTTCCATTTTAAGACAGCACAGTTAACACTGTCAAATCAAAACTCACTTGAGATGGAGACCTTACCCGTTATAAGGCTTGCTCAGGTCAAGGATCTAAGTGACCGAGGAACAGAAGAGATGAAGTCAAGAGGTACACGTCCACCTGTGGGGCTCACCACAACCCAGCGTTCGATGTCTGAAGCCTGAAGCCTTCACTGTGTACCTGATCTTACCAGGGCTTCTTAGTAGCCCCCCTCCTAACTTCTCTTTGGTGTAATGGTGCCCCGCGATTTGTGCAAAGTCAATTTAGGCAACCACTTCTTGAAGTAATCTTTCCCTGAATCCCTGTCAAGACAGACGCTTTCAACACATTTCCATGTAACAAGAGCTTGGTTGCTTCCATTGCGTTAGGAGTGCTCTATTGTCTCCTCTGGTGTGGCAGGCAGCTTTAACAAGAAACTCACCTGTGTCCTTTT
This sequence comes from Neodon shergylaensis, assembly GCA_025134845.1. Lineage (NCBI taxonomy): Eukaryota > Metazoa > Chordata > Mammalia > Rodentia > Cricetidae > Neodon > Neodon shergylaensis. The sequence goes on along the minus strand of JABTXL010021554.1, from coordinate 1,354,432 downwards.
CTTCCATCAGGGCACCAGCAGCAGATCAGTTGTTCAGTAACTATTATAAGTCGGCATAATGATTCTCTCTGTCTTTTTGTTTTTGTTTTTGTTTTTCGAGACAGGGTTTCTCTGTGGCTTTGGAGCCTGTCCCGGAACTAGCTCTTGTAGACCAGGCTGGCCTTGAACTCACAGAGATTCGCCTGCCTCTGCCTCCCAAGTGCTGGGATTAAAGGCGTGCGCCACCACCGCTGGCTCTCTCTGTCTTTTGATACACTATCTATTCAGAGGGATGAAGAAACATGGGAAGTGATTGTGGTGCAGTGTGACAGGAATTGAGAAATATGCAGAAAGTAGGTGGAAGGGCACCAGGGCAACTTCTAAATCTGCCCTCGGCAGTAAGGATTTTTAAAAGGCACAGAAGAAATAAGGGAACTTCACTATGACAAGAAAACAGATTTTTTTTCCAACTAGAGCTGAGGAGGATGTGTGAGCAGAAAGCGTACGACATCTGAAGTCACGATTATCATTCTGCAAATCCTAAATAGAAAGATGAAAATTAGGTACCTCGTGACAAATTATTCAAGTTTTATGCTTTTGTTTAGTTATAGAAAGCATCTGGTAGCTCAGTATTTACAAAGGAAGTGGATTTAACCTAATGTTAGCATTATTAGATGATAAAAAGTATTTTTAAAATGATTGCATAATTTGAAGACAAGTCTTGGGTTGGTCATCACCCAGGGCTTATTAATGGGTGCACTGCAAATTATTGATTTGACAAGCAATTTAGTTTGAAAAATTGATAAAACCGGATTCATAAGCACTTCATTTACTTGTGAATCATGCGTATGAGTTTGCACTCCAGTTACTTATATGTGCAAGAGAACAAATATTTGGAATAATCCAGCATTTTCACACCAAGTTCCTAAAGTTCATAGTGACCTGAGAGCATTCAGGTGGAGAGTTGCCTATGGAAACATACTAGAAAGACCGTTCTGCAAAAACAAGTCAGCACGCATACACTGGTGAATACAATTCCTAGCGGCTGACACAGATATCAAAATCCTGCATGGTTATGCATAGCAAGCAATGATTTGCATTAATATTCTCATTCCTCAGTGGCTGCTGACATTATCATTGTTATTTATTGCTCATCCTCACTTCTGTCAAAGTTCTGAGAATAAATAACTTGGCAGAAGGCACAAAGGACACCTGGAGACGCTGAAAGTTTCTGTGCCCTTAAGTATCTACCATGCAAGTTGTGCACTGTTTCTTAGGTCTCAGGTGACAAACAGCATGGGACTGACTCATCAGGATATTTACAGACGATGGAGGCCAGACTCTGCCTACAGAGGAATCTACTTTCTATATCCCTGGAGAAACTAGATACAAACATATACAATAAAAATCTTGTAGAATGGAAAAAGAACCTATAAAATGGTGACTTTTAATTTGGCATGTATTTGTATACACACACACAGACACACACACACTCACATACACACACACACACACATTCCTGCAGCAGATTCAGGGCTATGTCTAAAATATTTTTAGTTGTTACAAATGGAGGATGCTATTGGAATTTAACAGATCATGGGCTTGAGATAATACTAATCACTGCATAATGACAATACGCTTACTCCCTACAACAAAGAATTATCCATCTCAAAATGTCAATAGCGCCAACGTTAAAAAAGTCTGCACCAGATTGTTATTGATTGCAGACATTTTTTTAAGCATCGAAGAGCAAAGGACACGGGTGTCACAGTTTGAATGTGAAATGCCCCCACAAGCTCATGAGTTTAAACACTTGGTCACCAGCTGGCGTTCTTCTCAGAGGTTCTGGAAGTGTTGGGACTTGAGGCAGAGAAGGATTGCCTTAGAAATTATATACACCTCTGGTTCTAACCTGAGGTCTCTATACCCTCATCTGCCAAAATTTAAGAAACTTCTACCATGAACCCAGCCAGGATGCAGTCCTTCAGGCTCTTCCCACCGTGGTGTGAAATCCTGAGCCAGATCAAAGTCTCCTCCCACAAATTGTTTCTGTCAGGGATTTTGTCTAAGAGGAGAGAGAAGAAGCTAACGTAAGGGGCAGGCAGGCAATGATTTAGCATCCCCTTTGAGATTACAAATGCAAAGAGCTTTAGAATGGATGTGAAATGGAACTTCGTGTGGCATATGCAAAACAGTAAAGGGGGAAAATGAAAATAAAAGTATTCTGTAATTATTCTACGAAGAGGGAATCCCCATTAGATGTTCAGATTTATTCCTAGTCGTTTCACACAAATAAATGGGAAGGATAGAACTAACCAGATACGTTGGAGGAGAGTGTGCTATCAAGGTTAATTGATGGAAATAGCATTTAAGAAGTGAACAGGTCAAATGTGAACTTGTGAAGAGGCAAATAAGGAGGAAGGAAACTTTGGATGAATTAAACAAAGAGTGGTGACTCAAACACCCTCACCCTTCTCTCTGTGGGTCTAGCAATCGGGCTAGTATGTGATAATGACATCTGGTTAAACAATAGAAACAAGTCAATTATACACTTGCAATGGAAATAAACAGTAGAAGTGGGCAACATCTTTTCTGGCAGGGAAGAGTGTCAGAGTATGACATCTTGGAGAAATATTTTGCATTATATGTAATCTTTTTTCAGAAAGACCTGCCTAGAAGGGAACATTGGGATATGACATGCATTTGTTTCTTCCAGCAGTTTGTCTCAATCATTGCCCATTACAGTAACAATTAAGAATTCATATATTTTCATCTAGCTCATTGCTGTTGTTGCTGCTCAAAAGACTTTGTACTAGGAAGTAGCAGGATGTCATTCTCCACGCTCTGTGTCAACTGGTTCAGAATCAGAACTGACAGCACACACTTCTATGACGTAAATCTACTACATAAGTATTAGGAATACTTTGAAATGTTAGTAACATGTTCTATGTGCAAAAATTATATCCTTTAAAAGTTTGAAGGCATAAGGCATAGAGAGTTAGCAGTATTTGAGCTTAGTGTATACCATGAACATTTTTCCACACTATTAGTCTTCTATACATGATTTTATCATTGTCTTAGTTATATAGAATTAATCACATGGCTCTACTATAATTTACTAGCCTCTTTTGTTGAACCTATTAAGCTGCTTATAATTTTTCTCATAGCATAACCCTGCACCTAGTATTATTATATATTGATTTTTAAAATAATATATATTCTAAAATAAATTTTATTGGACAAGCAGTACTTTATACTTTTCTTTCAGTAACAGTTTTATTGAGGCATAATTTATAGTAATAAAAGTCACTCGTTTTGGGCTCAGGACCCAATGATTCACAGTAAATTTACAAGCAATGCATAGCCACCACCGTCATTCAACCATTCAAGTTCAGTACAGTTTTATCATTTCAAAAAGAATTCTCGTGACCATTTATAATCCCTTTCCATCCCCTCCCCTCCCTCTCTCACCTTTCTCTGCTCAGTCATAAAAGGTGATCATCAATTGGTTTTTCTGCATCTCTATATCTGCCTGCTTGAGATGCTTCATATAAATGAAACTATGCAGCATATGTTTTTCTGCGTCTGACTTCTCTTTACTAAGCATGATGAATCTCAGGGCCTGCCACATTGTAGCCTGAAAAATAATTTCATGTCTGGGCTGGAGAAACGGTCATTGTTCAGCCTATGTATTGTCTTTCAAAATGTCTAGAGTTCAGTTTCCAGAACACTGGATGGCTTATATCCACATGTAACTCCTCCAGGGTACTCAACGCCTCTGATTTCCATGGGTACCCCCACTCACATGCTCGCATATGTGCAGGCACACACACACACACACCCCACATGAGAGGGGAGCCGAGAAACGAAAGTAAAATAAATCTTTTATGATTTTCATTTTGTACTGAACATTTACAGTGCCCTGTTGTCAACATAAATATTTCTTCAGTTAGTTGACCAAGAGACTTCTGATGTATCTTGTTATCTCATTAAGAAGATTGGTAATCATGTTTTATTGTCTTTATGTATGATCTCCTGTCTCTTACATACATAAGGAATATAAGATCTTTAATTCAATATTTAAATAGAATTTAGTGTCTGAGAATCTCTTTGTTTTTATCAGTTGCAATAGTAACAATTTCTTGTCTTTTCTTTTTCTCTCTTTATATATGTCATAGTATAATTGTGTTAGATCTAGTAATTATTGATCAAAAATACATTTGTTTAACTTTTAACTTGAGTCTAGCTAATGTCATTTTTCAGGTAATTAACCAAGAAGTGGATTTTCCAGGGTAACAGTAAAAGGCAATGCATTTTTCAAAGAATGTGTCTGCCAAACTTTGCCAAGACAAGATTAAAGTTTTAAGACAAAATAGGACAATCCTTGAAATTTCCAAGCTCTGCAAAAGATTCTGTTAGATATTCTAGACCTATATGCCAAAGATGGATGCCCCAGAATTGCAAAAGAAACACTGGGTGACTATCCAGGCAACCAGAAGTCTCTGTTGTTTCCATAGTTTTGGAAGTTGCTTGCTCTGCATTTCCTGTTTACTCAGGTGATATTATATTCTTCTAATGTCTCTGATGGTGTTGAAGATTAGTTAGTTACAGTTACAATTTTCCTTAGTCATGATATAAAGTAAAATAGATACAAAACTTTGTACTCATCAAGATAGGATAGATAATGGAGTTTGCCAATCTCTGAATTTGCCAAATGCTAATGGGCTGGAGAGTGTGAATGTGTTTCTTTTTAATTGTTCTTATTATATATAATTTCATTTTATTAAAATTAATACCTTTCCTTTTTATTTTTACAATACCTGACAATTTTCTTATTGTATATAGTTTTACTATGTTATAGTTAAAAGCCTTTCCTTTTTATTTACACAGAAAGGGGGAAATGTTGCAGGAGATTTGCTTGTGTTTTCACTCTGAGACCACCAATGAAGTGGACCATAGAGTTCTCTGCCTGACTCAGGAAGAGAGAGGGACACAGAGATAATAAGGAGGGGCTTACAAGATGTATGGTCTTTTTGATCAGAGAAGGTGGGGAAGAGGATGAGGTGATCATTTCTCCGTCACTTTGTGGATCAATTGGGATTACTTCCTAATATTTAACTCCATAGCTTTATTGAATAATAAAAAATTAAATAAGTTAAAATGACAATCTCTGGAATAGTACCAAGCAATTGTAAGCATTCAACAAATTATGGAAGGTTGCTATTAATTATTGATACATATATAGAGAGAGATAGGTAGGTACAGATATAGTCTTGCCTTTTCAATAGTCTAATCTTAGTAGATTGGATTAAAACTGAAAGTTGGTCCAAGTCACATTTGTTGATACAAAAGCACAGCTATAAAAAAAGATATCACTAATTTTGAGCCAAATTATGAGTGATCATGGCCTAACATCATAGATTCAATGTCATGTTCCAATGTGATAATAGTTTCATTTAAGTTTTATAGTTACATAAAAAGAAAGCTACAAAGCATGGCATTTTTCAATAGTATTAGTGGGAACATCAGGTAGGTTGTTATAGCAACAGGCAAAATCCACCTATTAGTTTTTAGATACTTTCTAATGACATTCAGGGTTGGTGAAAACTCATGGTCTGTTAGGATGTTCCAAACAGATTCACCTAGTACTCAGAAGGATATTGGGTCAGACATAAAGGTGAACAATGAATGTCTATTAAAGGGGCTAGAGATAGCCCAAGATAAAGTGGCTCCAGATCTACAACATCCCAAGCATCCACAGTCATGGAAATCTCAATCAGTCAATGTCTTTAGTATACTTGCATGAGAAGTATAGGAAGCAGCTTGGTAATGGTGGTTAGAACACTCTCGTCCTTCTTACCAGGATATCGACAGATTGCTAAGCAGCAATCAGAGAAACCAGGGGCAGCTAGGATGATGGGTCCTGAAACTCAGATGCAGCAAATAAAGAATGAATTAAATTTTCATAAAGCATTCTGAATACTTATTCTGAGAAGATCGTGCCTGTAAAAAAAAATCGTACTGTGGTCTAGGTGCCAGGCAAAGTTGGAGTCATGTGATACAGTATTCATGTAGACAGACTAGTTTATGTTTCAGAGACACCTTTGATTGTGGAGAATTAAGTTCACCTGCTGAGGAACCTCTTGTTAATAGCCTCTATACGGAAATAGACAAGTAGGGGCTAGAGAGTTGACTCCACAGTTAAGAACACTTACTGCTTTTGCAAAGAACCTGGCTTCTGTTTCCTACATGGCCAAGTGTTACCATCTCTAACTTTTCTTTGGGGATCTGATATCTTTTTATGGCTTTCGTGGATATTATAAGTGTATATACATGATGATAAACATGCTTACACATACAATAAAAGGATTGTAAAATAAAAGGGTTGTTTTTAAAGAGTTGTAATTTAAATTTAAAGAAATGAAGGAGGCATCAGTTAGGTTTTGTTAACGTGACACAAATTAGAGTCACCTGGGAAGAGTAGACATCAACTGAGGAACAGCCTCTCTCTGATTAGGCTGTAGGCATGGCAATGGGGGCATTTTCATGGCTAAGATTGATGTGGGAAGACTCTGCTTACTGTAGGTCATGCCACCCTCGAAGATGGTCCCGGGTGTGAAAAGCAAGCAAGCAGAGCAAACTATGGAAGTGAGGCAGAAAACAGCATGTTTCCATGGCCTCTGCTTCAGTTTCTGCCTCCAAGTTCAGTTCCTGCCTTAAACCAGGAACTATAAGCTGAAAATTTCCTTTCCTCACCAAGGCAATTCTGGTCAGCATTTGATTACCAGCAACAATGAAGCCAGCAGGACAGTGAGTGACAACTTATTCATTGTTAAATGGCTTGGAGGTGTTCTGGTTATTATAGTAGAGAGAGCTGTGAACCTTGGGCATCAGCACACAAAGCACAGTTAGGCTACTGTGTTATGAATTAAAACTTAACTAATGATGCACAGTGCCCTGCCCCCAAGCCTATGCGGAGACATAGCCACTCAGCAAGGTGTCTGTCCCAGGAGCAAAGCCTCTTCTGCTTCCATCCAATTAACAATTAACTCAGCAGTATTCCATAACACGTTAGTGTTTAAACTCTGAGACTAACCTTTTACTCTTTTTCAATTGGAACATGAATGAAGTGCAACAATAGTTCAACTAAATGTTACCTTTTCTGTCATGTAAATTAAAGGTTAGAGATAGCTGTATTATGTTATATAGAACCTGTCTCTTTCTGTTGCCCTTACCATGTGACATTCTTTCTCTTAATTACACTATGCTAACTGAAGCTTAGGCATCATGTCCTTGTCCCTCTGGGATCTTAAGGGGGAGGGGTAAACAGAGGGAGATGCTAGCAGAGACTGCCTTGTATTATGAAGCAATCAAGTCTTCCCTTAGATTTCTGCTGATCTCTCACTGCTTAGATTTGGACCACAGGGCACTCCTAGAGGGAAGGCAACATTAAGGCATTTTAAATGGGGATTGTCTTCTCCAACAAAATCAAAGTTTGTAGCATAAGGAAAAATATGGAGAATGCCATTAGCTAAGTGAAAAAGCAGATTAGGACATGCCTGCTGCTTTTCCCTTACTTCTCTCTCCACAGTATCCACAGCTCTGCTCCACTTGGTTTTTATTAACAGTTTTTTAAATTGGTTCTTTGGGAAGTTCACAAAATGTGCTCACATCTGACCCCAACTCATTTCCTAGTCCTTCTATGTCTACCTCCATCCTTATAGCCCCCCTACAAAAGAAAAGAAAAAAATAATTAACAACAGCAACAACAACAAAATCTCACTCCTGTGTCTTTCCCAACTCTTCATCATATATTCATTAGTTGTAGTGGCCTTAGTGTCATACAGTATACCTTCTTGCCCAAACAGCTTTACTAGAAAATGTTCACTGCAATTGAGTTGTTGGCCTGGTTCAAGGCTTCTGACCTCTGGTACACCATCAATACTGGGTCCTCACAGAGACTCCTCTTGGATATCCTGTTGTTGATCTGAGTCATGAAAATCCTACAGCTATGGTTCCCATGGACTGGTTCCTGCATGCAATACAGTAGGACATAGAGGGGAAAGATATTGGAGTGTGCCAACTGAAAACTCTGGATGTGAGCCCAGGTGGTATCAAGGGACAGGTCCAGCTCCTCCTTGAGGATGGTAAGGGGTGGGGCCAGCTCTTATGGTGCTGCAAGAGACAAGGGAGTTGATGACAGTTCTCCTAGGGCCGTAGAGGGGCAGGACCAGCTCTCCAGTGCCCAGGCTATGGAAGCCAGCTCTCCTATGACCGCTGGTGGTAACATAGGCCACAGACATCAACAAAGACCCTGGCTGCAGTAAGACCACATACCCAGAGGTGGAGCTTGGCCCCAGCTTGAGCCAGGGCATCACTATGGCCATTCAGACTATTATGGTCCCGGAAGCAGCATGGTCTCAGGTGGTACTGTTTGTTACACTTTTACTCATATTTTTGTCATTGCGTCACAGACGTGAGACATCGGCTAGAGATGTCTCTCCACTTGGCTTCACACAGCTTTCCAATGACCCACTTTCTTGTTTTCGCTCAACCAAGAGCTCTCGTGTTAAACAAAGCTCTCCTTCCCTATTCGTGTATCCAAGGACCTCATCCCAACTACAAGGTATCATCTGCTACTCCAGATAATACAAGACATTCTCCAAGCCAACTTGCAGTGTTGGCTTCCTTCAGATATTCACTGGGTTTTCCATACAGTTTGTGTGTATATGCGTGTGCATGTTCCTAGTGTGTGTGAGTACACTTGTGTGTGGTAATGCTCACACATATTTGTGTGCATGCATATGGAAGGCAGACAACAGTTTCTGGTGTCAGGTAGATTGGCTGGCTAGCAAAGTCTGGCAATCTGCCTAGCATCACCTCTCCACAGCCGAGATTATCATCATGTGCCACCACGTCCAGCTTGCCATACATTTAATCAGACTACTTCCCACTTGGAATACTTCAGTATGCATCCTTCACTCCAACTGTGACGAGAATTCACAGTTTCGCTCACATTTCTTTCCTGCCATAATGTACCCATAGTGTTCTCCAGTTGGAAACTTTCTCCAGCCGTTTCTCTTCTGGGGTTCACATAGATTTAGCACTCTAAACTCCCTGGATCTAACTTTGATCACTTTGTGTGTTCTATCCTATCTCATAGTATTATGATCAAGGCCATGCAGTTTCTTTTAATAGATTCTACTTTTAAGACAGTTTTAAACATAGAATGCTTGAAATTGTAATATAATCTCAAGTATATATATATATCCTATGCTGAGCCTACTGTTTATAGCATCTTACATTGGTGGGCACACTTACACTTGTTATAATTAATTAGTTGATGTTGATACATCTTCCTAACTGCAGTTTACATTTTTTGAAATTGCTCTTTCCCTTTCTCACACTGTATTCTTTGGAAGGAAGCCACTGTATACAACTGACAGTTGAGGGAATTTTCTTTCTCCTCCTTGAGGTTGAAGTAACCATAAGTTATTGTTACAAGTTTTCAGCGTGGTATATTGTTTTCTCCTCTACTCATTTATTGTATGATTTTTATCATTTGTTTATATCTGTATGATCCATAGCTATTTTGTTTCATACGTTATGATACAATCTTACAAATGATTGAATATTGTTTCTCAACATCCCTTTATTAAATCACTTTCTCTCATTGTAATGGTATTTTTTTGGAGGCGAGGTCTCTGAGAGGTAATGAACTTTGGAAGAAGTTATGGAAGTTTAGCCCCGTGATAGGTTTCACATCTTTACCACATGGAAGAAAAGCTAGAATCCCTTTCATCTCCACCAAGAGAGTACACAGTTAAAGGTGATCATCTGTGATCTAGGAAGTGGGGCCTTAAAAAAAACCTCATGTTGCAGCACCTTGCTGTTTGACTTTGCAGCATCGAGAACTGTGAGAAATGAAACTATATTGTTGAAATTACAGACTATCGTGTTTTGTTATGACAACATAAGCTGATCTCAGATACTTTATTTCATTGTTCAGAATTTCAAGCATTCTCCATTAGAAGCCTGTTGCCTATGACTCTTAGACATGGCACCATAATATGGGTTCACACTGTAGTTGTTGCTACTGAGGATGTTTTTCCTCTAGTAATAACTGATCTAGTTTCTTTACTGGTCTCAAGCATTCCTCTAAAGAGCTCCACTTTATTTTATTAGGTAATGGTATTAGAAGCAAATACCTGAGTCCTAGATGTTATCATTGCTATTAGGATATTTTTATGACCATTGTCACTCAGAAGTCAAAGTTCTGTTCTCTGCTGACCAATAAAATGTATGTGTGTTCACCTAATGTTGTATAGGCAGACACACGGCGGGGGGGGGGGGGACAGACAGAGACAGAGAGACAGAGAGAGAGAGAGAATAAAAACTTCTCTATGTAGCCATACATGTTTTTTATTTCTAAATAATTTTTTATTGTTTTTATTGGGCTATACACTTTTCCCCACTCCCCTTATTCCCTCCCTTCTCACCCCATACTCCCAATTTACTCTTGTCTTTTTCACTTTCCATGCATCTCCATGCATGTCTCTTTTAGGGTACTCTTTGTTGTCTAGTGTTTCTGGGGTTGTGGCCTGTAGGCTGGTTTTCCTTTGCTTTAAGTCTAGAAGCCACTTAAGCGTGAATGCACATTATATTTGTCTTTCTGGATCTGGGTTACCTCACTCAATATTTTTTTCTAGTTTCAGCCATTTGCCTGTAAATTTCAAGATGTTATTATTTTTTGCCACTGTGCAGTGCTCCACTGTGTTTAAGTACCACATTTTCTTTATCCATTCTTTGGAAAAAAGACATCTAGGCTGTTTCCAGGTTCTGGGCACTACAAATAATACTGCTATGAACATTGTTGAGCACATGATCTTGTGGTATGATTGAGCGTCTTTTTGGTATACACCCAACAGTGGTATTGCTGGGTCTTGAGGTAGATTGTTTCCTAAATTTCCGAGAAATTACCACAGTGTTTTCCAAAGTGGCTGTACAAATTTGCACTCCCACCAGCAGTAGAGGAGCGTTCCCTTTACCCCACATCATCTCCAGCATAAACTGTCATCAATATTTTTGATCTTGGTCATTCTGATAGGTGTGTCATCTCAGAGTTATTTTTATTTGCATTTCTCTGATGGTAGTCATACAGTTTTATGTTAAGCTAAACATATCACCTATCTCTTCTGTGTTACAACCTATCCAACTTTAATCCATTACTACATGGATTATGGATTATTCTACTCTTTTCCTCTTACCTCTCTAAAAATAGGTGTGTCAAAATGAAGGACCCCATTTTCATATTTTGCTATCCAGTGACTTTATTGTTCAATATTATATGCATACACGATACAGGTACAAACATGACAGAGTTAGAATTGCTAACTTGTACTCTTGTGGTCTCCCAGTAGCTACCTCCTTGATGGTGAGAATAGAAATGCCAAGGTAAGTCCTTTGAAAAACTGGAGAATGTAATACATGGGTGGAAAAATATTCATCTGGTCGGCTAAAGGCTACCACATGAAGAGGTAGAGACCTGGTCAGTCATCCTCATCAACTTAGACCAGGAAACCCAATATGGACAAGTTTAACAGAAATACCTGGGTTAAAGTCCCAGAGTTTGACAGTGCCCCATTATCTCCATATCCTAAGTACAGGACAGATAGTGCTTCTCTCATAAAACCTAAGGGGGCAGGAGAAGAGCGAATAGAATTGGACAGAAAAGGTACTTCTTCATGCTGAAAAGAATCACCACAATAAGGACTTGGAACATGAGAACACTAACCACAGTTGGGGGAATAACTTTGGATTGGCAAAAACACATAGGACATGAATATAAGAACTTTTAGTAAAAAGATGCACGATTATAAACTCAAGTGGAGAGGGAAAACACAAAGCAGGTGTAGCTTTAGTCCTATTCAGTTGCTCCAAAAAAAATGCATGTTCAGGTATAGACCTGTAAATGACCGAAATATAGAAGCCAGATTTCAGACAATGACACATCCCGTAACTATCATACATGTGTATGTATCAACAGCAGAAGCAGAGAGTGTCATCAATCATTTCTACACAGATCTACAGAATTAGGTCAGCAGGGCACATAAGAATGACATAATAATTGTTACAGGGTGACTTCAGTGCAAGGGTAGGATCCAGAGAAAGAATGGACTATAGTGTCATGGGCACATATGGATTCAAACAAAGTAATGATAGAGGGGAATGACGGCTTGACTTTTGCTATGCGAATAATTTGTACATATACAACACAAAATTCAAGCAGGCCAAACTGTCAAGATGCTGGACATGGGCATCTCCTGACAAATATGCACACAACCAAATAGACTACATTCAGCAGGAAACTCTTATCTAGCATCTAAAACAACCAATCATTTCCTAGCGCTGACTTAGAGTCAGGTCACCAACTTGTCAAGGCAAACATTTAACTTAAACCTAGGAGAGGCAGGATGGGTAAGATGAACCAGAAGATTTATAGTGAATAACTGATGAACCCATCTCTGTGGAAACAGTATGAGAGAACCACCGAAAAAAAAAAAAGAGGGAAGTCAGTAAACAATCCTTTACAAATATAGAAAGCAAATGGGAGAAAATCAGGCCGGCTTGTGGGAAATTCTCTTATCATTTAGAGGATAGCATTTATGTGTTGAATTTCTTTTTTTTTTTCTGCCTTAGTCTTACAGACTCCATCCAACTCTAAAACTACCTACACCCACATCTTTACTTTCCCTCTTTCTCCCATTTTTGGATAGCCTTGATGGTAGTTTTGAGTATTATTGATCTTCTCAAACAGCTAATTTGGGGAATCATTAATCAAACTTTCCCTATTGTTTTCCATTTTATTGTTTTTTTTTAACTCTAATTTTTATTTCTTTTGTTCTTTTTGCTCTAGGCTTAAATTACTCTCTCTTCTCTAGTTTCATAAGAGGTATGCTTAGCTGATGTTATTCATTATGGATATTGGTATTTTAATAAATATATTTGATTCTATAAAATTCATTTAAGCACTACTCTGTTGCAGCCCACAAATTCTAATATGTCACATTCTCATTATCATTGATTCAAAATACTTTTTACATTTTCTGTTAAAATTTCTTAGAGCTATGCACTATTTAGAAGTATATTATTGAATATTTAAATATCTAGGTATTTGCCAGGTATTATTGATGTATTTTAATTGGATTGACGTGTAAGAATATTCATTGTATAATTAATATTCATTTCATTTCTATAGGTGTATATTGTGTCCCAGATAATGATTCATCATAATAATCTTTCTTATTTTGCTATCATTGAGAGTAATCTATGATTGCCAAATTGGCCAAATTAATAGTGTTGTTCGGTTCAAAAATATTTTTACTATTGCTCTCCTTCTTTGATGTAAAAGTTTTCTGAAGTGAGTCTATTAAATTCTCCAGTTATGATAGTGAATTGATTGATTTCTTGTTGAAATTGTATCATTTTTCCTCCCATTTGTTTTGATGTTCTGCTGTTAAACTCATCTAGGTTAAAACATATTATATGTTTTAATAGTTTATGATTGTATTATTAAGTAATGTTTCTCTTTGTCTTCTATAATGTCTTTAATTGTCAGCTATACTTTGTAAGAAACTAAGATAGCCACCAGTTTTCTTTGGAGATTAAGGTAGCATATGTTTACTTTAAATATGGGCGATTATATTTCTTTTTTGTTTTTTCAAGACAGGGTTTTTCTGTGTGGTCATGGCTGTCCTGGAACTCACTCTATAGACCACGTTGGCCTCAGTCATAGAGATCTGCTTGTATCTGCCTCCTGGGAGCTGGGATCAAAAGTTCGTGCCACCACTGCCCAGCTAAAAGTGGTTCCTTGTTGTCACTTGGTAGTTAAGGTCTTGGGGGGGGTCTTATGTTGTTTTTTTTGTTTGTTTGTTTGTTTTTTTCTGTATTTTGGGGGAAATTCTATTCTTTGATATAATTAGAGCATTCACATTCAGAGTTACTGATTGATGTTATTGACATAGCTCTAGTACATACTCCAATTTTTCTTTACATTTTAGTTTGGAGGTTTTCTATTGGACAGACTTTCAAATTCACTAATTTTCTCGTTATCTCTGTCTATACTACTAATTTGTCTATCAAATGTTTTTATGTTACCTTTTGTTTCTTGAGCTTCCTTTTTATTTGTTTTTTTTTTTTCTTCTTTAAAATGATCACATTTGTTTAATTGTTTACTAATAGGGTAATCTGTAAAGATTTGTCACTTGTATGGGTTTAATAAAATGCTGATTGGCCAATAGCCAGGCAGAAAGTATAGGTGGTAGGGCAGTCAGAACAGGAGAATTCTGGAAGGAAGAAAGGCTCAGTCTGCAGTTGTCACACAGATGTAGAGGAAGCAAGATGAGAATGCCTCACTAATAATAATAATGATAATAATAATAATGATAATAATAATAATAATGTGGCTAATACATGCAAGAATTGTGGGTTAATATTATGGGATGTACACAGGAACACACACATATGCACACATATACCATGTAAATAAACATAATTTCAAAATGTTACAATACCTAGAGGTGATAGTCTAGTTTGTCTTGGTTATAGACAAAGTCCTATATGGCAGACCACAGAGGCAACAGATGATGGCACAAAGCCAAATGAAGCAAAGGCAAAAGCCAAGTTGTGCCAAAGCTTATAGGCTAGGTCTATGATTTGGCATCTTTGCCTAAGGACAAAGGAGATCACTCAGGATATCTATGCGGTGGAATGGCATGAGTCAATGCATTTTTACAGAAAATGCATTGCTATAACTGCTGACTGGTAAGTGAAATGGAAAGGGATAAATCTGAACAGGGAGACTATTCCCTGCTGTGGCCATAGTCTAAGGGAAGGACAACACGTCTGTGTGCTAAACATGTGAGAGAGGTCAGTGCAGTCAAAATGGAATGTTGTGTATTGGAGACTGATTAGACAATAAATGGTAGAACTGGAAAGTTAACTTTTAAGTTTCTGATGTGGGCCATCAGTGGCAGAATGAGATGGTCAAGAAGGTCAAATCTCTTGGCTTGTAACATGTATCCCTACAAAGGCCTGAAGTTCAACACAGTGCCTTTGTTAATGCGATGAGACTAAATTCTATGGGGATAAAAATGTTTTTGAGATTTGGACCGGATGAGCTTCAAGAGCCTGAGTGAAAGGACTCACCTGACTAATTAGACTAGGTTGTCCCATTAGTTGTGCCAGGTTTATATGGTATCATATTGACTTCATGTACTAACGGACAGTCATGAATTAAAGGACCCTGAGAGCAAGGGTTTCCCAAAACACAATATCAAGCCAGTTTAACTCCATGCAGAACGTGTCTGGCTACAAGAGTTCTGACTCTTGCCAGACCTCATAAAGTGTATTGGAACCATCTTACAGACCTCTGCATTCCTGCAGGTCTCCGCACCCTAGTCTCTGCTCTTTAATGCTAAGTTTCTCTAGGGATGATAGCTTTGGGGTCTTGGGTTTGAAAAAAAAAAAAAAGAATTGTGGGTTAATTTAAGATGTAAGAGTTAGTTAATAAAAAGCCTAAGAACCCACAATCAGCAGAAAGTAGCCTAGAAAATTACACCCACATTCCCGAAAAATGAATTATGGATCTTTGTCTTTGTTTAGAGTGCTGGTTACAAGTTGTTATGGATAATGATCAGGAAAAAAAGCTAAACAAAGGAGATTAAATGCAGAGTTCTTGTTTTGAAAAGAAAAAATAAGGGAAGTACTGTGGGACTATGGTCTTGTACCCTGTAAAGATTTGTCACTTGAATTGGTTTAATAAAATCCTGAATAGCCAGTAGCCAGGCAGGAATTGTAGGTAAGGTGACCAGAGTAGGAGAATTCCTAGAAGAGGAAAGGCTCAGCAGTCTTCACACAGATGCAGAGGGAAGCAAGATGAGCATACCTCACTGATAAGTGCTTCCAAGCCATGTAGCTAGCACAAACAAGAATTTTGAGTTAATATAAGATGGAAGAGTTAGTTAAAATGTATGTCTAAGCTATTGGCCAAACAGTGTTGTAATTAATATAGTTTTTGTGTCATTATTTGGGTGTGGACAGCCAGGAAATGAACAAGCAGTCTCTACTTACAATAAGGTATACATAATGGGTAGTCAACAAAAGGTTTATGGGAAGTGTTTGCCTTCTTCACCTTGTGGGTTCCTGGGATTCAACTCAGATGCTCAGATTTGGCAGCAAGCCCCTATTCCTGATGAACTATCTTGTCAGGCTTTTCTTAGACTTTTCATCCTCCTATTCATATATGGTTTCTATTGTTCCCATAAAGATTATTTTATTTTTTTCCTTTTTTAGATTTTATTTTTTTAAAAAATGAAAACAAACTATCTTTTTTTCACTTTACATACAAATTCCACTTCCTACTCCCTCCCCTCCTTTTATTCCCTCCATCTCCCCTCAAGCCCCCATCCACTTCAGAGAGGGTAAGGCACATTGCTATGGGGAAGACCCAATACCCTCCTTATTATATCCAGGCTGAGAACGGTATTCATCCCAAAATAATGGGTTCCCAATTATTTTCAATTTCCCATGCGACTCTCTAAGCTGGAATCATAGCTGATTCTGGTTATAATACAGACAGATATTTTCCTTTTATGTCTTTGCTTCTTGCTCCTTTAGTGGGTTTCATTTCTTTTTTTTCTTCTGCATATTATTTTTAATTTTTTTGGAAAGTTTCATGCGTAGGTACTGTATTTACATTATTTTGATCTGTCTTTTCCCTGGTTCAAATCCTCCCATTCCCCCCTGTTATGAGGAGGGGGCCACTTGTTGGTTCCCAGCCACTTAGCCCTGAAATAATCACACAGAAACTTTATTAATTAAATCACTACTTGGCCCATTAGCTCTAGCTTTTTATTGGCTAACTCTTACATATTATTCTAACCCATTTCTATCAATCTGTGTATGGCCACATGGCTGTGGTTTACTGGCTAAAGTTCTGTCTGGCTTTGGTGAGGCTATATGGCTTCTCTCTGACTAGGCCTCCTTGCTCTCAGAATTCCATTTAGTTTTTCAGGCCTATTTCTGCTTTAGACCCAAAGCAGTTTCTATATTAACCAATAATATTAATAGAACATAGAAGTTAATCCCACATCACCCCCAAAAGTTTATGATCAATTCTTTAATATTGATACATACACATACATTTATATAAATAAAGCCTAATCAGTCTATTTAGTGTTGTTCATGTATGTTTACTTATATATATGATGTAAGGAACTAAGGAAAAAGCCCTTAGTTGTTTATGCCTTTTTTACTAACTTTGAACTATATGTCTCTTTTGTAGATTTCAGAATGCTCTAGGATGTGCTTTTCATATCTCTTGTCTTTGAGCTTCCCTAGGAAGACCCTCTCAAATGGTGTGAGTGAGCTCTCAGGCTTTCTCTGCTGTGATTTATACAGACATCATTCTGAAGCACTCTTGATTTGATGATGAATTGTAGAAGGGAGTGCTCTCTATAAGCTTATGATCAAATTCATCTTTCATTGAGCCTGTTTCCCTTGTCTGTAACTTCTACAATGGTTTGCTATCTCTTGGATAAGATAAATATGCTTTGCTCTGGGTGACATAAGGTTTCAATGTACCTGTTACTCCTAGAAAATCATCTCTTGTAGAAGTGAAGAAAAATCTGGGTAGTTTTCAATGCTTACTTGAAATTTTTACCCTTTAAAACAAGAGAAGATTTTTTTCTTGGCTTCCCAATATCAGAACCTGGTGGAGACCATAGAGCTGAAATGATAAAGCATAAGAATACTGCTAAGAATGCAGCTCCTAAGAGCCCTGCCCCCATGTTTATACTAACCAGTACGGTCTCCAGCAGTCTGTCAATGCTACCATTTGCTTGTTCCTACCAGCTATTAGTTTCAGTTACCCTACTCCAAGTGAGCTGATCTTGACTATGATTTTCTGAATTCATCTGTCTTTCCAAGTTTTAGGGAGGTGATGTACTCAGAGGTCTTATATATAGAAAAATATATAGGTTTCTATTTCCTATGTTTTTTGTTCATTGAGAGGAAGAGGATGATGTTGTCTAAGTTCTTTAGATGTCAAACTGAAAAGTCTCTGTAAAGCTTTTAATCTTTCTATTGATTGCCATTATGCATTATCTGTCCAGTGACATCATGGATCTTCAATTAATATTGATAAAACTGAGTCAGGGACCATGTATCAATTATTGTAAAAGGCAAAGTGCAGACTGCATGGTCTCATCTTATCCTGGTTTCATTTCTTGAACAAGTAGGAAAGGACAGGGTCCTATTTTTGTGGTCAGGGGTCTTTTGTTGTGATAATGCTCACATGTCTTCATTTCATTATTGACTTGTGATTCTGCATTGACTAAACTTTATGTGTGAACAGCAAAGGAATTTTTTTAAAAAAAAAAGCATCTACATACCCAGCTCTTTGCATTAAAGTATGTGCTTTCTTATAGTTCCTAGAAAATGCTTGACTCAAAACAGGGAAGATTTCTCTCCTGGTCTGGAAAAGCAACTCTATTATGTTACCACAGTTGCATGAGAGGAAACCGTAAGTCAGTTCCTTTCTTAGAAGTTCTACAGTACTGTTACTTGATGAGTCCAGAGACATTACCCGGAAAATGATATTTGGGACTTTGTAGTCTGGGCATGCTGTTATTATGAGGATTTTCCTTTGATACAAGTAAATAGTCTACAACATTTATTTTAATAATTTGTGTATGACTCAGCTTAAAGGCTATATTTATCTTAAAGTATATCATGGGTAGATTAATATGTCCCAGTAATTAAGCATTATCTCAGGAATGAATGGTATTATGTTTAACTAAGGTTACTAATTAGAAAATTGTTCCATTTTGAGACAGAGAAGTCTTGAAAATAGGAAAAAAAAACTGGAAGGAGAAAAGAAAGTCAAATAAGAGAGACAGACAGAAAGAAATAAAGAACATGAAATGTAGAAAGACAAATTCTCAGAGTTTGAGCTTTGAAGAATAGTGGATCAGAGTAAAGATGGAGACATTTTAAAATGAAATCTTAGATTGGGAATATAGAGGTAGCCAATTTGGTACACAGGGTATCAGAGGACGCTGGAGGCCCAGTATAAGTCTGTTGCCTAACCCTAAAAAGTAGAATTCAAAGGTTTAGGAGGGACTGTAGCCTAATTGAGACAAATAAGACAATGAAGCGAATATATAAAATATGACACAGTTTGCAAGTACATGCATAGTCAGCCTTCTGTATCTGTGGGGTTTCTATCTTACCACAGACTAAATGTATAGACAATTTTCTTATTATCCCTTGAATTATAGAATAGATTAACAACTTACAGAGCATTCACTTTGTGTTAGTTGTTGTTAAGTAATATACAGATGATTTAAAGTTTTTGAGATTAGATCACATCCAATATCATGCCAATTGCTATGAGGGACTGGAATACATTCAGAATTTAGTATATGAGTTAAGTCCAGGTACTAATTCACCACTGAGAAATAATTTTATCTGGTTCAATGGCTTTTCTTCTTTAAATTATTGGATGGTGATCCTTAGTGAAATCTTTGTACAATATAAGGTATCCATGTCACTACTACCTGATATTTTTCTATGGCTGCCCCTCCACTTATTATAAAAAGCAATAATTTTTCATGTTATCTACAGACCTCGGCTCTCTGGCCCTAACTACTTCTCTAGTCTCATCAGACCATCTGTTTCCTACAGAACAATCTAGCAGAATGTCATTACAGTCATGGTGATATTCTATTTCTTTGGTGCACAATATAAATGCCAGTTGTCACACATCATTAAATTTGAGGAAAAATAATTACAATAAAACAAAATTTAAACTTCAGATCCTGAGTTTCACTAGCCACATCAATTACCCAACCACAGTGCCCAATGTATACATTCAATGTGCCATCAAGGATCAAGTCATATTGGGCTGACTAAGATATTCTCCAATTATTTCAGTTCCTCATAGATCTTAAGTTCACAAACAGAAAGTTTTCTGGGTGTCTTCTCTGCTCGACACTCTTTGGTCTAGCTATCTCCTACTCATTTGAAAGGAAGATTTTCAGCATAAATTAGGTATTAGATTTCTATATATTGCCTCGCATAATACTTTTGATAGTGATAATTGCTAATTTGTTGATTATTCTTAACTAAATTGTAAGCTTCATTTGACAGAGATCATACCCACATTCCCAGTTCTTTCATAAAATATGACAGTGGATAGCCATTAAGATTTTATCTAATGAAATATATAAATGAACAATGAGTAAAAGAAAGATAACTCCATTGAACTGAGGATATTTCTGCTATGATTGTAAATCTTTACTGCCAAAGATTTGGGGTCACTTAGGAAACATACCTCTGAGTGTAGCTGTGAGGGTTTCTCTAGAGGAACTTAACTAAAGAGGGCAGACCTACTCTGCATGTGAGCAGTTGCCATGTCAAAAGCTAGACACAGCACTGAAAAGAAAGGAAAACAAGAGAAATTGAGTTGGGCATCAACATCTAGTCCATTGCATAATAATGATAGTCTGCCTGGGCCAGCCCAATGAAGCATTTTGTCTAGATGGGACATTGTTCAATACTGCAGCCATTAGCACTGTAGTTGGGTGATTGACATGTGGCTAATAAAACTAAGAATCTAATTTTTGTTTCTTATTTAAAATTTTCTTTCATTTTAATTAGTTTTAATCAAATGTAACTGCTTGTGGAAATTGGATATCACATCACGACTGTCATTTCCGCAACACTGTTTGTTGTTTGAAGTTTCTACCACCACCACCACCACCACCACCACCACCACCAGGAAAGACCATACGTGGAAACTATGAGTCTGAATAAGCTCTTTTTTGCCTAAGCTGCCATTTGTCACAAGGTTTGTCACTTCACACCGACCATGAAAATTACTTTTTTATTTTTTTACTTCTGTTCTTCTCTCTTCTTCTTTCCTCCCTCTCTCTTTTGAGAAAGCATGTAATGGCCACAGAGATAACCTGATAGAGTGCAGAGAGGACCTAAGAGTCAGAAAAACATGTTTTGATAGACAGTTTAGTACTTGAGTGATATTTGACATTTACTCTTTGATGCTGTGCCTTGCTCAATGAACATGGGAACAATTTTTGGGGGGAAACAATTGGGTCAGGAAATGTCGGTGTCTTTTCTTTGAATGCAAAAGCTAAACACATAATTTCATCTTGGACTTCATGACATTCAGAACTGTGATAGATTGATTTCTCTTGTTTATAATTTACCCAGAGTATTACATTTTGTTATAAAACCGTGAGTAAACTAATGAAAGAAACAAATAGGTGAGGAATGTATGTATCTCTCTATATATGAAAGATTCTAGCAACTAGCTCCCACACTTCCCGCATTCTGTTCTGTAACCTCATAGTGATGGATAGAATCAGTTACTCACCATTCACTCGGTATTCATATTGCATTCTGGAAACTGATACCTCATCTTTTATGGTGTGCTTCCTTCAGGTTGGAAACACATTCAAAAATCTCTTCCATTACTTTGTTGGCATCATATTTTGGATGATAGGAATACATTGCAAGATAATATTCTTACTGATTTTCTTAGTCACTATTCCATTACTGTGAAGAGATGCTATGACCAAGACAACTTAGAAATATTTAATTATTAGCTTTCTTTCAATTTCAGACCACGAGTCATGGCCATCACGTTAGGGAGCATGGCTGCAGACAGTCAAGCATGGTGCTGTAGGAAGAATTGAGAGCTTACATCTGATGCATAAGCAGGAGGCAGAGAAGGAGACCCTGGGTCTGGATTGGGCTTTTGAAGCCTCAAAACCCTTGCCCAATGACACACTTCTCCAACAAGGCCACATCTACTTCAATAAGAGCACACCTCCTAATTCCTCCCTAAATCATTCCACCAACTAGGGACCAAGCATTCATATGCATGAGCTTTTGGGAGTCATTCTCATTCAAACCACCACACTGGCTTTCAAGTATGTTGGTCACATCTCAACTTGAAAAACCCTGGACTCTCTTGAGTAATCTATTTGCTGGTATTGGTATATGGTTCATTCAAACCACCATACTGACTTTAAAGTATGTTGGTCACATCTCAACTTAGAAAACCCTGGACTCTCTTGAGTAACTTATTTGCTGGTCATTGGTGTGTGGTTTTCCTTCCATGACCCAGGTTTCTAATCCTTTTCAGTTCAGACCTGATCTTGGCATAGCAGATATGCTGAGTCCTAGAATTCAACCACTTACATAGTTTTTCTGGGTCTGAATCATATCACATCTTTTCTCATCTCTAGCTTTCCTATATTCTGCTGTCTTAGTCTATTTTGTGCTGCTATAGCAAAATACCTGAGACAAGGTAATTTATACAGATCAGAGATTTATTTACTCACAGATCTGAAGGATGAGAAAATCAAAGCCATAATATCAGCAAGTTTCAATATCTGGTGAAAGTTGTTCCTTGATTCTTTACAGAGAAGGAGCCCTGTAACCTTCCACGACAGAAGGACAAATTAATCAAATGCTGTGTGAAGCTTCTTTTAAAAGTCTTTAACCTCATATTCCAATTACATCTTAAAAGTCCCACTTAATCCCTTTGTTATCAAGGTACTTTGAGAATGGTTACTTTTCAGCCATGGCAACCAGAGCATCTGGCAGTGATGCTATTCAACACCTATGCCTGAAATTTCATTAGTGACTAGTCACCCTAAGCCAGTCAATGTTTCTTGTGTGTCTGTTTCCAATGCTTTGATCAACACTAACAGCAGCCATCCAACAGCATAGTCCATAATTATACTTCTTCCATAACTCACAATACCTGGGATACTGTAATTGTCAACTGATTTTCCATGCCAGTTCACTGTAAGGAAAAATTTTGTTGCTTGGATTGCTGCCAAGCAGCAAGGGTTATATATTCTAAGCCTCACAGTTATGGTGTCTGCATTGCTGGTTGTATAGCAGATGGGTCAGCTCAAGTATCCCACTCTTGAGTGCACATTCTTAGTTCACTCTGGGAGCAACAGATGCAGCTCAGGTTCCCTGAAAATCAAAGTCTAATACATTATGATTAGCGTGTGAGAGTGTGTTGTGATGTACTTCTGAGAATACCCGGGAGGGATCAAGCATCAAGAAAGGATGGATGGGAGTAAGTGAGGAAGTTTAAACTCTTTATAGTTAAATTAATTTAGTTAAATTAATTAAAATTAGTTAAATTAATTCCATCAATTGCATAAAGATCTCTGAAGTTAAAATATCCATTCTTTAAACAAAATAAAGAGGCAAATCTTTATTTCTTTCCCACAGCATTGAACAGTCACTGAATGGAGACTCTCTCTTGGTAAAGAATATGAGGTGAGTTAGCTTCTTAGCCTTAGGCCACAGCTGATCCGTGATCAGCTAAACTCTTGATGTCAGAGGCAGTTAAGCATCTCAGTTGGTGCAACTTGAAAATACTTGCCACAACACAAATTCCACTGAAAAACACGGAAAACACTGTATTCCAAAATTCTGTTATTTATTGAAAATACAACATTTGTTAAGTCTGGGGATTGGTAAGAGAAGCAGGAACTTAAAAATTAAAGACAATGGAGAAGAGGTTTAATCACGTGAACCACAATTCCTTTGGACTAAATAAAAACAGTGATTTTGTGGCTTTTTAATTCTACTATGCTTGCCTTTATTTTCAAGAAGATTCAATAACCATACTCACAGCATATGCTGTAACAGTGTCACAGAGAAGATGTAAAATACACAACTATTGTGATTGCTCTCCATCAGTGTTCAGAACTTGAGGGTAAGACCTTATTGCTGAAGACAACACATAGTTGAACCATAGAACATGGTGTTTTTATGTTTAAACTTAATATTCAGTGTCATGAAATAAACAAATTAGGTGTTTAACATACAGTTAGGTTAGGGTAGAACCCTCATGAATGAGTTCAGTATCTTCTACGAAAGAGGATCTTGGACCCTTTTTCTTTTCCTTTGTCTGGATGTAGAAAGAAGATGAGTTCTATGTTGTAGCAAAGAGTTCTTTCCAGGTTCCAACTCTACCACCTTCATATATCATAATTACCAGCCCATGGGACTGTGGGCAATAAACTACCCCATCTATGTAATTATGGCAAAATAACTCAAACAGACTAAGACATCAGTCTTGATGAAGCCCTGGGAATTTACCTATCTGTGGAGGTAAAAGAGAGAAGTAAGGGTCGTGGGTAAGTGCAAACTTTCCCAGCTTTCTGACTCTTCCACTCTGATGGTTCTGAAGCACTGTAAGGATGGTGCTGGAAGCTGGAAATCTCTTAATTTCATCTGGTCTTTAGAAGAAGGTACAGTTGGTCTTGGAAAATAGAAGAAAAATATTCCAAATGAATAGCAGGAGAAGGTAGTAAAATTTAGAGAGCAAATATGAGACAGCATACTCTGCTCACTTCATTTCTCAAGCATGCTAGAGGGAGATAACCCCATGGATGGGGAGACGCCTGATCCTTATATTACTTAATAGGTAATTATTCAGGGATCATTGCAGAAAAGGAGGGTGAAAACATTATAAGAGCAAGAAGATCAGGGAGTTTGCTATGAGATTGTATCTCCTAGGAATGTCAGAAGCTACATAATTAAATTCATCTAAACATGAGCTGAACAGAGACAACAACAGACATGCTAAAGTGGATGGAGGGACAGACCATGAGGTTTTACCCCTACATAAAGAACTACAGGCAATTAAGGACTGGTCTTCCCTAGGCAGAACACATAAATACAAACTAATGAGCCCCGAAAACACACATACAAGTAACACAATGTAGACTGAACAGATTGAATTTATATATTTGGGAATATATATGTAGCATCTATGGGGTATTAATAATGCTGTCCTTGAGTGCACATAGATATTAGGGTCCAAAAGAGAAGAGAACTGAGCATAACGCTCAGGATTGAGGGAGAACAATCAATAAAGGAGGAAATAAATGGAAGAATAGGAGGGAGTTTGCTAGCTGGATGGAAAATAATTATCCGAAAGCTGTTCTTGAGGTATCAAAGAAAATATTATCTGTACCATCTAGTTGGGCTTAATATTGACCCTAAAGATATCACTACTGCATGCCCATTATTTAAAGAGAAGATATGATAATCCATGTAGAACAATTAAAACAGGATTGGAACATGCCACAGACTCAATAAATATTACTACCATACAAATGTTAAGAACATTTATAGAAGATAATTTGACTTTCCCTTATAGAGATGAAGAAATTCAAGTTTATGAACATTCAAAGTCTTGTTTAATCTGTGGCACTCAGGTCTGTGGGGCCAGCACAGGGAGCCAAGTCTGTATTTTAATAGGTTTCCCGCTTCCTTGAAAGAATCTTGGCTACATTAGTAAAAGTGATTGTCTACTCCAGGACAGGCATTGCCAGCATTTGGTGCCCAAATCACATCCAAAAACAAAGGGAGGACCATTTGTTTCAATTTTATTTTGAGGTGTCTCTGTTGAAATAAAATGTTATTTTAATATAAATAAAGTCAAACAAGTCTAGCAAAATAATTTTTAACTTGTTGTAATGTAGTCGCTTACATAGCAATCTGTTTGTAGGAATTATTATCTAAATCTTTTCTGTTTATGGTGCTTTTAGATTTTTAGGTAGGTGAAATGTAACAATTTGTTTTAAAGTCAGTTAATTTGCAACACTCTTTAAGAGAGAGATCAGTCATAATTGGGGAGAGAGATCAGTCATAATTGGGAAAGACAACTCACAGCTTGACTAGATTGATTGACATTAATATCTTGTCACTTCTGTCCACTTAATAGAAAATTTCAGAAGGCATTCTTCAAAGAATGGTGCTAGGAAACTGTTAAGGAATCTAAGATGGGACTATTCATAACACATAATACCAAAGCTAAAATTATTCAGTGCAAAAACAGAGTTTGGAAAAGATTATATTGTGGAGAAATTATTCTAAAACATTGCCATTTAAGCTTTCTAAGTTTGGCAAGGATGAGGGTGAGCTGCCTCTGAAGGGGGCAACAGAGTCCATGAACTATGGTGGCAAGTCAGAAGATACGTACTACATGGAGAGAAGTGAAAGAGAGAAGAATATTAATTGTGGAATGGCCTGCCAGAAGAAAAGAAGGTAAAGTCCGTTTTGGTCCTAGGACAGAAACATCTCGCATTTGAAATTCCTCATGAAATAAATGACAATAGTGGAGCCTTACCAAATTTTAGATTAAAATAGGTATTTGCCTGAATTTGAGCCCAAATCTGATATTCAGCCCCAGCCAAACATTTTCAGCAGCATCTCTTGCGAGCCAAACGTTCTTTGAAGCCAGAAAGACTACATTTTAGCAAATTATTATAACTGCATATAAATAAAGTGACTTTTAATTTATCACCCAAACCAGGGCATGTTTAGGTAAATGGCATTCACACAAATGACAATAGGATGGGTGCACATTCCAATGTCCTTTGAGAAGCTAGGGCATCTTATCATTTTCCATAAAAGCCATTCTTGTGTGGTAGATCGTGTTGGCGTTCATGGGAATGGTGTAAGGTTACACAGCAATGGATGTGAAAAACCTAACCTCTAGGAAGAAGTCCACCTGCTAGCCAAGTTCCATGTCAGCATCGTGCTTGACATTCGAAAATAGTTTTTTACTTGAAAAAAATTTAGAAATTAAAGCCAAATAATTTCAATGTATGTGCAGAAAATTGAACCACGAGTCTACTACTTATTTGTCCCTCAGAGAAGATGCTGACTAGTTCTTTGTCCATACACCCTCTATGAGTAGGCATATGTGTGCTAACTTCTGTTGATTTACATTAATGGAATCTTCACTTTTCTCATCATCTTAAGAATAACAAAGCCCCTTTGGTTCTCAGACCAACCTTTGATATAAAAACCATTGGGGACTGGAGAGATGGCTCTGCAAATGAGAGAATTTGCTGCTCTTCTAGAGATAAATTCAGTTCTCAGCACTTGCACTGGAAGACTTATACCCAGTTTTAACTTTAGCTCCAGGGGATCTAGCACCCTTATCTGGCCTCCTTTAGCCTGGTACCTACTTGCCATGCACTTACACACACACACACACACACACACACACGTGTGTGTCTTTAAAAACAAAAAGGAAAAACATATGTTTAAGTTTTAGAAAAACATTTTGGATAGAATGATCGATTGCCAATTTAAACTTGTTTGTATCCTTACAACACATGCACTTCCTGGTCATACACACATTTCTCATATCAGTAATAGATCCACAACCACTGACTTACACCTTAGGCCAAAATGGGAATCTCAATCATTCCCCTCATCACACAGTCTACGTTCCATCTCTACAGACCTCCAGATCCAGGACAGAAGGCACATCTTGAATATGTTCACACTACTACTTCATATTACTCCGGGACATTTTAATTTCCTCCAGCCAGACGTCCTGTGCCCACTCTCCCTTGTTGCCGCCCATTTCCCTGCCACCCACAGGTAATCTTTTAAAAATGCAAATGTAACTCCTTGCTAAGTTCTTTATTGGCTCCTGGGTGCACAAGGATAAAATGGCACTCCTTGTTCTGCTTGACAATGTCCTATCGGAGATCGTCTCGTCCCCCTCACAGTGACTCTGCTTCGCTGGCCTACTTTCTGTTCCTCCAGGACTGGCCTTTCCTGACTCAGGACCTCGTCCCTACCACACCTATGATGGTAATCTGTGCTTAGTTCTCCTCATGTTGGTTCTTTTCATCCCTCAAGTATATGCTCTCAGGACCCCTACCTTAGGTATAACAATTCCTATTGCATGTGGCATGTTACTGTCTCGGTTAATTATCATGCACCATTCTTGTGTGCTTGCTCAAGTTTGTCTCTCTCAGCAGCATTGCGATCATCTAGAGTAAGAGTCAATAATCTCTTTTCATAAAGAGGTGGAAAATAATTATTTTAAGCTTGGTGCACGTGGTCTATGCTGCATCTGCTGAATTCTACCACTGCAGCAGGAAGACGGGCACAGATAACACATAAAACAAAGCATGTTGTCTCTGTTCCAGTAAAACTTTATTCACAAAACAGGACATTGATTTCCTATTTCTATGACCACTGTTTGCTAATTCACCACGGTTTCCTATCACACATTCTCTTAGCACTGCACACAAAACAACTCCTCGGTCAATGAACAGTAAAAGAATAAAAGAATTATTTCTACGTGCTAGGCACTGTGTACATGTCTACTATATTTTGTGCTCACTGAAACTCTTGAAGGCAGATGTTGTGCTGCTTAATAGTTAAGCAAAATAGAACTCAGGGTTATCTACTGATACATCCAAATATATATCGCTACTATACTGTGTGCTTGGGGGTACTTTATAAAAATGCTACAAACCATGGCTTGAAAGAATGGGCATTTATTCTTTCACAATTGCGAAAGCTAAGACTATAAAACCAAGTGGTTAATCAGGGCAATTTTCTTTTTCTGAAGTCTCTGGGATTGGCTCTGTGTTGGCTGCTTCTAGTTTCTAACGACTCCTGGCATTTCCTGTCTCGTGGCAGCAGGATTTTACTCCCAGCCTCTGTTTTCCCATGGACTTTGTTCCCACGTGTGTCTCTGTGTCTTTTTACATGGCTTCCTTTTTCCTGGGTGTCCGTGTTCTCGTCTTTTATAAGGACACCTAATCCAAAATGACTTCATCTAAGCTAATTTGGGGATGAACCTTTCCTAAATAAGGTCACCATTTGAATTTTGGATGATTTGATTTTGAAGGCAATAAGACTGACCACAACTTTCAAAGGGTAATGAGGGGCTCAAACTGACTTGTGTCAGTGATTTTTCTACTCTATCGTTAAAACCTCAGCTAATTGAATTAAATTAATAATGAACTTCAGTGTCCAATTTTAGAGAGATGATGATTTTGAGAGCCTCAGTGGAAAGAATAGCTTCAGTTAGTTTCAGACTCTTGTTCAAAACAGTGTTCTTGTTGCCTTCAGGGACATTTGAAACATGTCTTGGAAGTGGGAAATTTTTATTTCTTTTTGCTAATACTGGTCAAACAAGGAGAAATATATCAGTCCTTTCATGCTCTTCTAATGAAGATCTGTAAGTCAAGTTTTCCTCCAAACCTTCACTGAAGCATGTTTTCCCATCAGGAAACAATGGCCCAATGCATTTGGGAAATGGCAACCCACCACATAAAGCAGGTTTCCTTACTGCAGCAAATGAGTATACCTTAGCACTTTTCTATTTGTTAATGTGCCTTGTGAATTTCTGGGAGAGAACTAATGTGTACATTTCCCCAATCCTTTGAACGTGTTTGAGGGGAGTGCCTCCAGGAACCAACTAGCTGTGCTGGGCACTTGGGAAAATAAAACTTACCTGTTTGCTTGCTTACCTAAGTACGGTGAAGTTCTGTTTTTCTGCATGTATTTAAAAAAAAACCTATTCTTCTGTGCTTTCAAAATTTGCTTTGGATAAAGAAGGAGAAACACCATGTGCTGTCATGTATACACACACTGACATTTATTCCCTTAACTTATTTAACACTCATGTACATGGCCTGGTAAGGTAGCTATGAACAGAAGTATATTTGAGAAGCAGTTTTCTTTGTATTGCTATTTAGATAATATAGGTAAGCAGTCAATTAATTCCCCCAAGTAATTCTGACAAATTGCTATGTAATGAATTATATTTTCCCCAAAATTTGTCATGAAATCCTCCAGTTTTCCAGTTCTATTAAATACAGCTGTATTCAGAGACAAGAGTCATTTGTTTACTTTATTATTTATTTGCATTTATCTGTTTGATTGTGTGATTGTGCATGCTGGTTCTTGCTTTGACCATGTTGGTCTTGGTTACCAAACACAGGTTGTTAGGCCTCATGGTGAATACCTTTACCTGCTGAGCTATCTTATCAGCTCCCTCAACATCTAAATTAGACAGGTAAATACTGCTAAATGAGTTTATAAACATCAGGTCTTAATCTAGTAAGAGAAGTGTTCATGCCTGTGGAGGGAGAGACATCAGGAACGTACACATAAAGCCATCTTTAAGACAAGGCGAGAGGTCTTGGAAGAAATTAAGCCTCCTGACATCATGTCTTGAATCTTCAGCTTCCAGAACCTTACAAATACAAGTTTTTGTTACATAAGCCATCCCACCAGTGTTATTTTATTATAGCAACCAGGATAAATTAAAGCGCCTTTATTGTTTGTTAAACTGTTTCTGTCAAGTGTTATTCAGCCAATTCTCATCTTTACTGAGGCTTTATAATCCCTTTCTTTATATTTTAGAAGAATTTCCAGAGAACCAACTTGGATGTGAACCTCCTGAGGATGTGGCCTCTGTCCCTGGCCTATTTGCATTTCCATGTTGACTCCGCAGAGGTGGACATCTGGTCAGGTGACTGAGCTGTCTACACCGCAGCTCCTTCTGGTGTCTGAAAAATAAAAGTATTTCTCGGAGAGATAGAGAGAAAACCAAAGCATAGGAAGTGGTTCTCACAGTGATAAAAATGCTACACGTGTCTTATCATACTCATCATCCGTTCTGAGTTACATACGTCTATTACATTTTACACAGACGCGGGGACGGTCACTCATCCAGGCTCATACTGTATGGGGTAGAGCCAGAATTCCAACCCAGGCCCGTTTCTCTTCCTTTTCATTTTCTATCTTCTTAAGTATGTGATGGATGGAGAGACGCAAGCATTTTTGTTTAGCGAAGAAAAGATGCTCCTCAGAGTGTTCTATCAGTTCACTGGAGGAAAGAGTAAATCTGCCTAGACATAAGCACTTATGAAAAATCAGTGGAAAACTGAGTGGACTACACACTTACTTCAGTGACAGCCTCTTCAGTGACAGAGATATCTATCTATCTATCTATCTATCTATCTATCTATCTATCTATCTATCTATCTATCTATCTAATCTATAGCCCAGTATCAGGTGGTGCAAGTAAGCATGATGACTCTAAGGTATTAATAAACACTTAGGAACCAAAGATTGTTCTTGCTTATAATACCCTTGATAAGTATTTAAAAAGGAGAGAAGGGGAGAGAGAAGGAAGACAGTAGGCACAATAAGTGTGTCCAAAGTCAGACACCTAGAAGGGCTAGAGGTAGAAACGGCACTGCTGTGCATTGCTAGCTGGGTAAGCTGACTATATTCACTCTGGGGAAGACTGAAGCTGACGGGGTCACTGCTTCAAATAATTTCAAGAGTTCTGGTTAGAGAAAGATTTAGTCATTCACCAAGTTAATACAGCAGGCAATGAGCATTTGATGACAGAGAAAATTCAAATACTTGTGTCCACATTAAAAACAACTGCACTTACAGGCAAAATCAAATAAACTCCAAGGTCTTTAAATTGGAAGATGTTAGTGCCACGCACTCCCCTACTGCTACGCCAGCTCTTCCTCCTGCGCGCAAAGTTAGGCTTGGAGCGTGGGTACTGTCTTGCTTGTGGAACTCCAGAAAGACTTCCCCAGGAGAGCAGCCCATCATCATGGCTATGAGAGCCTTACTGGGAAATGGCTCAATTGGAGCCCTTCTCGCTATCGATTCTTTTATAATTGCATTAACAAAATTCAGTCGCCAGGTTTCAAAGCCGATTAACATGACCCATTTTGAAAGAATCATCTATTAATTTTTGCCGTTATCAGCAAGAGAAGCCCCTCCTTACTACCTACCGTTGCACCAGGCTATGAGCAGAAGCTTCTAAATACGATGGGATAGGGGTGGGTGTTTTTCTTCCCCTGGCATCAGTCTTGCTGAAGAAGTACCCACGGAGGCTGAGAAGTGAGTATATGATGATAGCGAACACCACTGGAGGAATTAGAGTAGATAACCCACTGACAAGCACCAGCGAAGTGCAGTTCTGCGGTCTGATGGGGCTACCCAGTGCCCCAAATGGCAAATTAAAGAGTTACTGTGTGGTGGGGCGTCTTGAAGGAGAAATGAGGATACATAGCAGAACAATTCTAGAGAGAACCCGTCAAGAAAGAGATTGCCTTGGAGAATATGACAATTCAGGGTTCATGTTGTTGGATGTGTGTATGTGTGTGTACCAAAATTATCCAGAATCACACACCACTGTGGCTGTGCACACACACTTGACGAGTTCAGGAGAACGACATGGTGACAGGAAGGAAAAAAAAATAGATCTAGAGAGTGTTCCATTTTGCCGTTCCAAACACTGTGGGTGCTCAAATAACATCAATGATGAAGACTTTAGCGAGGATGAAGATGATTAATGTAACCCAGGGGAAAATAGGGTTGAGAAGGATGACATGGACCAGGGACCTGGAGAGGGAGGATGACTCAGGGTGAGGGGTACCTGGGGAGAGACCAAGCAGCAGAGTATGCACGTTGGCTAGCGTGGAGCTGGGGAGTGGGGGTGAGCGGCCGGGGCACGCGTGTGACTCGGACCGGGGAGTGGGTGGGTGGTGCCCGTGGGCGGAGCGGCTCCGGGACTGAGTGGCTGGCAGCTTATGTCTGCGGGAGCAGCAGCATCACCCGGGAGCGAAGCTCCGAGACTCCGCCTAACTGACACCCAAACTCTCCCTCTCCCTCCCGCAGCCCCAAACTGGAGGCAGCAGAGCCCGCGAGCGAGCAGCGTCGGGTGGCCCCGGCCCGGCCCCGCCCCCGGCCCGCCAGCCCAGCCCGCGCCCGGCCGCGCTCGGGAGCCCAGCGCCAGCCCTCGCCCCCTCGCCGCGCCTCCGCCTGCCCGCCCCCGCCGGCCGAGGCTGGGTTGCGGGAGGCGGCCAGGCGGCCCCGAGCCTCGCCAGGGCGACCCAAACAAAGGCAGCATCCGGGCTCGGCGGGAGGCAGAGCATCATGAGAGACTGGGTCCTCTCTGTCCCCGGCTCCGCTGCTGCTGCTGCCGCCGCCGCCGCCGCCGCCGCCGGGAGGGCTACGCTGTGAGCTTGGAAAGCACGGGCGCAGCTGCGGGGCGTGAATCCGAAAGGTGAGAGCGAGAGCCAGCGAGCCGAGGGGGCGGGCAGGCCACGAAAATGTCCTCAGCCGTGGGGCCCCGCGGTCCTCGCCCACCCACGGTGCCTCCCCCTATGCAAGAACTGCCCGACCTGAGCCACCTGACCGAGGAAGAGAGGAACATTATCATGGCAGTGATGGACCGGCAGAAGGAAGAGGAGGAAAAAGAAGAGGCCATGCTCAAGTAAGCCCCCCCTTCCCCCCCTCTTGTAAGGCGCGCCATCCATCCCTCGGTGGTGGTGCCTCCATCGGTCCATTCACCGCTCACTCACCCGGTCCTCCTGGCTGAGTGTGGGGGAGGGGCTGCCGAGGGTGCAGGGGTGCGGGCAGAGGTGCCCACCTTGGGGCTAGGGTCCCCGGGCTTGAGCAGGGTAGGGGCTTGGGAGTCCGGAATAAGGAAAGGACCCTACAGAGCCAGGAAACCTAAGACCCCAGGAGGATGACTTGAGACAGGAGTGCCTAGGAGGACTAGGTGGACAGGGCTACCACCTTAGGGGGAGATATGCAGAGCTAAGTGAAGCTGATCCCACCCAATGGAAGGGCCCTGGACTGAGGGCAGATTAGGGACTAGGGGATGAGTAGAGAAAAGGGTGGTGGTGGAGGTGTGGGGTGCGGAGGGCAAGCTCCTCTTTGGAGTTGTTGAGCCAATCTGAGTTACAACAGTGAACGGTGCTGGTATTTATATAATAAAAATGCTTATTTTTAGTGTTCGTTTTGGTACTCATTCATTTACAATGCAAGATTGGGTCTTTTTTGGGCAGTTGCCATCTTTGGTAACCTGCCTTCCTGCTCCTCTTTAACCTCTTATTCCTAGTCTTCAACACAGAATAACTGTACGAAGACACATTTTCTTATTCATATGTAATGCCACTGGTAGTACAAAGTTTTTGATAATGACAGAGGCTGATTGACGACTCTGGCCTGAATAAAACAGGGTTTTCTCATTATTGGCTTTCAAGAGACTTCTGGGGCCTTCTTGGTTCCCGAAGGATGCCGACAGGGATTGAGAATCGGCCAGCCCTGTCTTTAGAACCCACCCACCCTGCAGGGACCTCTGCCCGGTGCCCCATTTTCCTGGGGATGGGGAGAGGCCAGGGTTGGTTGTTAGTGGTGCAGGAGTCTGTGACATAGTGCTGCTGTTTGCTTCAGAACTGCTTGCAAGTACTGCCTTCCAAGCTGAGCTTTGCTTGCTTCTTAGCCTCGCCCATGGAGTGAGGTTAAAGGTGATTTCAACTCTGTCTTCCCTTGGGAAGTCCTCACAAATTCAGTAAAGTTTTTCTCTCTGGGGTGGAGGTATGTAGATACCCTGACTGGTCCTGATGTCTTGGTATCGCCTGTTTATGCAGAAGGTGTGTTTGGGGCAGGCCATTGGCGTGAAGAGCCAAAGGGAACCTGTTGCATCTGGAGTTTGCTGTTTGCAGGGAAGTGTAGCGAGGGAGCAGGGGGTGACACCAGGGCACAGAGCACACCTGGACTGGCCTTTCTCCCACTTCCTAGAATTGCCTGCTGAAGGGAAGATGCTGTCTGGGTAGGTGTCTCCTTCCCTTCAGGAAAGCAGAGCCACACAGGAGAACAACTGGACGAGCTGCATTCAGGCTACGGGTCCCCCAAGCAAAAGCAACTGCAGTCTAGAGTAGAGAAGGAGAGATGTGGTTGTCCAGCCACTGCACAAGAGTAGAGATTCAGTCATTCTTCCTCCTTCATTGTAGACTCTGGAAAGATAAAAGGCCATTAACTTAGAAGGCCAGAGCTAGCCTGGCTCTCTAAGAGCAGCAGGTTTCTGAATTCCCTGCTCCTTCTCATTAAACAAATACTTTAAGTCTGCCAGCTCGAGGGAGGCAGAACCCTTGCTAATCTGCTTCCTGTCCCTAGTGGAAGAATGACGTCCCGGTGCTGCAGGCTTCCCCTCTTCTGAGCCTGGAAGTAATGGATGGTGTCTAATGGTGCCGCTGTCTGTCTGTGTGGTTGTTAGTCCATCTGTCCTCACTGCTGCAGCCCCTGCCACCTGTCCTGGACACTATCCTGTTGGCTAACATTTGCAGATTTGCTGCTGTTTCTTTTGATGCTTGCTGCAGACAGCAGGTAGATGGAGGCCTCCAGCAGCTAGTGATTAATATGCGCTGCTGCCTGACAGAGTCCAGCTAGGAAAGGGAGGCAGAGTGCAAGTAGTGGCCACAATGCTTCTCCATTGGTTTTTGCAAGCATTGTGGAGAGTGGTGGAATTTCAGTGGGAGTGGATGAGTTTTAGGACAGAATTGCAAACCTGCTGACTATCTAGAGTCAATGATACTATTATCTGGGTTTATATGGACAAACAGAAATTAAAAACTCTGCCTGGTCACTCATGTCTGGCATTTTCTTTTCTTGCTTTCCACGGGCTTGCCAATACTCTTCCTTTATGGCACGATTTCACATACTATTGCAGCATGTAATCCTGTTATACAACAGCTCCCGCTAATCCTGGACTTCTGCACTAACTTTATCAATCAGCCTGTTCTGCTAGTGTCGAGGCCTTTTGTGCAGTGGTGGGTTTGCGAGTGTTTGGGAATGCTGGTGTGCTTCCATGTAAGCCTGTCATGGTGTCTGGAATTAGTGAGAGAGTGCTGTACTTTTTTTTTTCCTAGAAGGAACTTTGTAGCTTAGAAACTAGGGATCCTAGGAGCCATTCAGATGCTACATATGTAAGGGGCACATACTGATGTCTAGTCATGGGTGGTGGCCTTTTCTAAACTTGCCAAGGAAAACGATCAGAAAATAGGATGTTTTTCACAGACCTTTGAAATACTTGCTAAGAAAAAAAAAAGAAAGAAAAAGAGTTTTAGGGCAATACTTGATCCAACATACCACATATTTTTTACGAAAGACCCAAACAGAACTAAAGTTCTGTGAGCAGAGAAATTAGATTTTAATTTTGTTTTTGTGATCACTACAAGAGAATCACTTTGCACTGCTCACTGTGGGTTTCTTCTGCTTCTCCACAAGGTGTGACAGCGAACATTCACAGAGAGAATGAGAAAATGCATGAGTATTGTAAAGCCATCTTACAAAATACAAATTAGAATATATTTGTATAAAAATTGCTGCTTGACTCTAGATTTGATAATGACATTAAATAGGTATAAATAGAAAAAAAAGATCTATTTTTAAAATGTTATATGAAGTTAGTTAGAAGGGCTTCATCGTTGTAATCACATTTTTTCTATAAATCTTCTAATTTTAAGTAATATTGTTTTATAATTAGAAAAAAGTTACCCTGGAAAATTGTATTTCATGATTGATGTATGTGTTTGTAAAACAGTTCTTAATTTTTGATTCTCTCTCTTCTCCTCTCTCTCTCTCTCTCTCTCTCTGTGTGTGTGTGTGTGTGTGTGTGTGTATGTGTATGTTCTAAAACCTTCTGAAACCTCACTTTGTCAATGAATGCTCTTTCAAGTATCTGTCACTAGGCATTATGGGCCAATATATTATATAGATAGAAAACTGTGTTATCTGGGACCTAATCAGAAAAGATCTCATTAGAGGTAAAATCTTATTCCTTCTCTTAAATAAAAGCTTCCAAGGGAAATGAGCTTCAGAAAAATTAAGAGAAGAGAAAAAGAAATAGAAGCAGAGATTAAGGGGGCGATCCAATGATGTAAATTAAAAACCATACTGAAAGTTACTGAAATTGGCTAACATCTATTATGTATTGCTTGCCAGCCATTACTCTAATTGGTTGTGTTAGCACATGGCTGACCTGTACTGACTTACCATGTGTGCTCACATCCTCACCGTAGCCTGTGGAGAAGATATGCCAGGTGTCACAAATCTCAAAGTGTTACCCTATTCTGAGGGTTTCAGGGGTATCCAAAAATGATTGAC
This sequence comes from Neodon shergylaensis, assembly GCA_025134845.1. Taxonomy (NCBI): domain Eukaryota; kingdom Metazoa; phylum Chordata; class Mammalia; order Rodentia; family Cricetidae; genus Neodon; species Neodon shergylaensis. The sequence goes on along the minus strand of JABTXL010021554.1, from coordinate 1,317,583 downwards.
ATGCCGGGCGATGGTGGCGCACGCCTTTAATCCCAGCACTCGGGAGGCAGAGGCAGGCGGATCTCTGTGAGTTCGAGACCAGCCCAGCCTGGTCTACAGAGCTAGTTCCAGGACAGGCTCCAAAGCCACAGAGAAACCCTGTCTCGAAAAACCAAAAAAAAAAAAAAAAAAAAAAGATTGACATGCACGGTTCAACCAGGATGCAAACCCAGACCTTTTACAGCTGAAGCAGCTGTTTCCCCAGGCACTACGTTGTCTCTCTAAAGAGAGGTCTCTAACGTTTGTCTTTTCCTTATATGAATTTCTGGTCTTTCCTGCAGTCCAGAGAAATGCTTTGACAGATTAAGAACTTAGAATATCAGCTGCTGGTCTTAATGGAGCAGGGTTTATTTTACTTACACTGGTTCACAGAACCTTTCTGTGGATTGAGGGGAAGGGAACTGCCTCCAGTTTAAAGATAATGAAAAGCATTATAGTCATAGTACAGCGGAGAGGTCTTTGGAATCATATATATATGATTTCTAGTTCTTCAACTTACTGTGTGAACATGAGTAGGAGAGTTGTTATACTTTCATGGAGTTCCATACTTCTTCTCAAGATGTGAGTTGGTCTGCAGAGACAACTTTGGGCATCTCTGCCTTCTTGCTGGCGATTGGGCCTTCCATTTTTAAGAATCTGTCAATTTAACCTGCTTGGGGAGAAGAGATGAAGTAGAGGTTGCCATTACATTAGGTTTCCTGCTCTCCCTCTGTGCGCACATGTGCCATATTTTACTTTGAAAAATATTAAAAGGACTCAGTTTGAGAAACTTCAGTTGTCAATCAAGAAAAGAATGAGACATAGATTAATGAGATTAGGGAGGGGTGACGATAACGTAGGTCTGTTTCTATTGATGGAAAATTTCACGTGTTCTACCCAGGCACACTCGGTCCTACAGTTAAAGCAGGGATGGGTGAGAAGGAAAAGGATGAGTAGTGAAGAGTGACAGTGGCTGGAATGTGGGCGTCTGAATTCAAGATATTCTGTTAGGTAGAAAGGAGTGTCGCAAAGCACACTTGTTGACGTCAGTCCCGCTCCACACTGTCAGTAAGTGGGGTCAGACCTCGGGAAGGTGAACCCTGAACTAGGTAGGGACTTTTTTTAACTTTCAACAAAAACTTGTCTAAACAAATGTACAAACAGACACGAAGAAGTTCACAAATGTTCATGGAAAAAATACAGAAAAGAGAAGTTTAAAAGAGTTGAAAGAAATGTGATTGTGTTAAAGATAACAGAAAGATACAAAGCCATTGGTTTTTGGTTGATCTGTGGTGATTTATTTTTAACTTGTGTGTATTCTTTCTTAATAGATCAAACCATCTATGTATTTACATGACCAAATTGGAAGTCCTCCATGGTATGCAAATCAATGTGACCATGGGGCTACTGCCAACTTGAGTAATAGAAATACAACCTCTTCCGAAGATTGTTTGTTCAACTTGTTCAACAGGAAGTCTGGCTTGTGTAAGCCAGTCCAAAACCTCCTAGAAAGATACCAGTGTGAATTCCTGAAACACTCTATTCTCCCACGTCTATAAGAAGCATATGGAAGAGCTTGTTTTGCATGGATTATAAAAGTGCCATTGTGTTGAATTTCATTTACCTCAATGGTTGATGTTCTGTTTTTAGCCAACTTTGAACATTGGATCTTGTGAACTGAGTTTGGATATTCTAGATTTGGTCTTGGGAGTTGAAGAAATTTTTTTTTTCTGAGGCACAAAGCAACTAGAGTAATAGAACCTCAAACTCCTACACAGTGATTCCAGCCTAACTGTTTACTAAAAGTCTATAATGGAAAGTGTGGGTATTATAAACTCTCGGTGTTGGTTTGTTTTCTCATGAGAGAACTTTTTAGGATTTTCTGGTCCATTGCTTATAGCATTTGGTCTGAGAATTAAGAGAGTAAATCTTCTTCTTCTTCTTTTTTTTTTTTTTTTTTTTTGTTTTTTGAGACAGGGTTTCTCTGTGGTTTTGGAGCCTGTCCTGGAACTAGCTCTGTAGACCAGGCTGGTCTTGAACTCACAGAGATCCGCCTGCCTCTGCCTCCCGAGTGCTGGGATTAAAGGCGTGCGCCACCATTGCCCGGCGAGAGTAAATCTTCTAAGTAGCAGGATCATTGCATGTGGCTGATGGGGTTCCCTATGCCTTTGTGATGGGGTTCCCTATGCCTTTGTGAACATACCATGTTCTTAACTTCTGTTTTCCTGACCTACATGCTCTCTCTCACACAGAGGTCTCCTTAATACAGTAACATTTTGCAACTTTTCACCTTAACTATGAGGCCCTCTCTTCTCAGTCGTACTGTTCTGAATTTTTTTTTTAATGAGGCAGGATACTTCTATTCATAGACTGGTGATAGTTAATTCAACAATACGACCAAGTATTAAAATTTCATGCTTTAAAATTGGGACCAAGCAATGGGCTGTGTGGGTAGAATAAAACACTGTTCTTCTTATACCTTATTGTTGGTGTGGTTCCTACCACATAAAAACCTCTGAGCTCTGTAAGGTTGGCTACTGACCTGCTGTATAGAATACTGAGCTAGGTTTTAGTCTTGTTTTTTATTGTAGTTTTTGTTTTTGTTTGTTTGTTGTTGTATTTTTTTTTGAGACAGGGCTTCTCTGTGTAGCCCTGGGTTCCCTGGAACTCGTCTGTGGATGAGGCTGCCCTCCAACTCTAAGATCCACTTGCTTCTGCCTCCTGAGTGCTGAGATTAAAGGCATTCATTACCACACCCTACTAGGTAATGGTTGGTCTTTTTTAAATTTGATTTTTTTTTAAATTTCATTTTACATTCTATCCACAGTTTTTCCCCATCCCTACTCCAGCCTCACCCCAACCTCCCCCCCCCCAGCCTATGCCCATTCTACTCTGCCCAACAGGTAAGGGTTCCCATGGGAAGTCAACAAAGTCTGGCACATTAAGCTGGGGCAGGACCAAGCCTCTCCTCCCTGCATTAAGACTGAGCATGGCATCCCACCATAGGCAGTGGGCTCCAATAAGCTAGTTCATGCACCAGGGATACCTGGTCCTACTTCCAGAGGCCCCTCAGATAGTCCAACCTTCACCACTGTCTCCCACATATGGAGGGCCTAGTTTGGTCCCGTGGAGGCTCCGTAGCTGGTATTGGTCTTAATGCTATCACTTTCTATAGGCATAAACATTATCAGGCCATTTTATGCAATTTCTTAGCTTACTGTATGCAGTGGGATTTGTAAGGTCTGTCCTTGTAACTCACAAGGCTTTAAGCATGGTGACGCAGGAACACATTTAAACTTCAAATTCCTGGGCCCAAAGAAACTGCTCTTACTGCCTTTAATCCTTGAAAATATAGCTGACCCTCAGATGCATCCCTTTTTGTGGTTTTTTGAAGATTTTGGGCTTATGGAGAGAAAGTCTTGTTGGAGATGGCCCCACCCATAGTCTCGTGAAGACCTTGTGACCAGGATTGCAGTTACACCAAAATGGGAATTTGACAAGGGATTAAAAAGTAAAATAATCACAGAGCCTGACCTCAAGTTATAATTTTCATTATTTCTCATTAAATAACTCATAAATATTTATAGCATAAAAAAGTAATGGGAAAATAGCAAATTTTGAAATAACAACAAGGCAAACCTAATTCAAAATGAAAAGAGACATTAGCTTAGGGCAATTTCATAGGGTAGTTTTCTTATGTTTTACTAAAAAACAAAAGAGCGTTAACTTCTGTATCATGGGGTGTAATAAATGAATGTCTCATTTTTAACATTGAATGAGGGACTACTTGTCAAGTAGTTTATCTTTATAAGCTTTCGTTTGGATAATATAATAACATGCACATTTAACATGTTTAAATTTCAGTACTAAATGCCCTATGTTTTCTGCATGTGTAACCTCACATTCTTATATCATGTTTACATGAATTTATTTTGACCTAAGTCAAATAGTTGACATCAAGGGACAGTACTACAAAATAGGCTTCGGACTTTCCTACTTTCGTTGCTATTTTGTGAAAGTTTCCTATACGTAGAAATGTTTACTTAAAGAAAAACTTGAATTGCTTAAAGATATAGTGGCTTATATATTGATTTGCCTTCATTTTTATACAAATTTCTTGCTATGGGTAGTGTTTCATACTGTCAATTTTAAGTATCAACTTAGATGAAAAGTTAGATTATCATTTCCGCTTTACAGATTTTTTTTCCTGCACCATATTATTTGCAGCAGACCACCGAAAAGCAAGCAATTAAAAGTCTTAAAATTTATCAGAGCAGTATGCAATGCCAAAAAGGAGTATAGAATTTTAAAAATCATTATTTGACTAACAGTAATGATTTCCTGAAAATGAGACGCTGCATTTCACAGAGCCTCAGTAGACACTTCTTTTATGGCAAGGCTGAATGCAGTTGTTGAATCATTTCTCAAATAATAGTCATCAGTTACAACTGCATGCAGGACTGTCTGTGAAAATTCTCCGTTGAGCCAAGCAGAAGTACAGCCTTCAGTTGAGAGACCATATCCCTGGAGTGAGAATTCATTTAAATAGATTTTAGAATGTAAAGTTTTGATAATCCCTTTGAAGTATAAGTAGTAAGATAATTTAATATTATTGAAAAGAATCCTATGTAATTTGTAAGTAATTAAGGCATTTAATTAGAATATTAGCTGTTTTAAAGAAGCATGATGAATGAGAATGAGATAATATAGATAATAATACCCAGTTTAGGATTTATAGATTGTTTAGTACTTTTTTATCACTCATCCTTAGGTTACTTGTCTGGAAGATATTATTATGTTTATATAAAGAAGGTATGTAAATTGAAAACCAATTAAAGTGTCTATGCTGCCATGTAGATATCTTATGCTATTTAGAGTCTTTTAATGGGCTGTCATATTTAATATGGATATATATTCACAAGTGAGACTTTATAGTGGCCTTTACTGAGGAAGGTTCTCTGCTCTACCATTTCTCTCACATTGTTTAATGTGAAGTATTTCACGAGTTGAAATACTTCCCAACTCATATTTCTGTACCTGAAGTATTGTTCATCCATCTTTGAAGAATACTCTTAATTTCAAGAAACCAAATGGTCAATCTAGGTATATAGGGCCATCTGGGAAGAAGATGGCCCTAAGAAAATGCTTCCATGAGATTTCCCTCTGGGCAGGTCTTTTTGTGGGCTCGTCATGTGTGCTGCTGCCCCTGCACAGGTGGTCCAGGGTTGGATAAGAAAGCGGGGCGAGCAAGCTATGAGAAGCAAGTCTGTAAACAGTGTTCCTCTATGATCTCTACTTAGTTTTTGCCTCCAGAGTTCCTACCTTGAATTCCCTTCTTCTTTCTGATATGAACTGTAACCTGAAAGGTGAAATAAACATTTACCTCCCCAACTTGCTTTTGGTCATGGTGTTTATCCCAGCAATAGAAATGTAACTACGATACCAAGTTATTTTAAAGTTGTTGGCTATTGGTGCATAATCATTCTGTTCTTGTCATTTATTCTTATTTTAAGATTTATTTTCTTCTTACTTTTATGAGTAAGTGCGTATGATACCTGAATGTGCATGTGTGTACTGTGTGTGGGTAGGTGACTATAGGAACCAGAAGAGGAAGTTGGGTTCTCTGGAACTGGAGTTTTATGTAGTTGTGGGTTCTGGCAAATGGACCTGGGTCCTGTATAAGACCAGGGTCTTAGTTATGGTTTCCATTGCTGTGCAGAGACATCATGACCATGGCAACACTGTCAAAGGATAACATTTTTACGGTAGCTTGCTTACATTTCAGAGATTCAGTCCATTTTCCTCATGGCAGGGAGCATGGCGGCATGCACACAGACATGGTGTTGGGTACACCTTCATCAGAAGGCAGCAGGAAGTGGCCTGAGATGCTGAGTGGTATCCTGAACAAAGAAAACTTCAAAGTCAGCCCCCACAGTGAAACACTTCCTTCAACAAGGCCATACCCATTCCAACAAAGCCACACCTACCTATGAGGTTATGGGGGCCAATTATACTCAAACCACCCAAAACAGCAAATGATCTTTACTGCTGAGCCATCTTTCCAGCCCCTGCTTCTTGTCATTTGAAGAAACGAAATGAGAAACTTTTTAAAATGTTAATTTTGTATTCATTTTTCTTTTGCAGCTTTTATTTTTGAAAAAAAATGGGCTATATTTTTTTTAGTATCAATGGTCCGTATAAGTCAAATATCACTTCTTTTCAAAAATATAATGTAGTATATATAGTAATATATATGGACTGTTTTTTTCTAAATATGAGGTAGTTTATGTAGACATTTAGAGGTATGCTAAGGTCAGAAAAATTACTTAGTGTCTGCACAGAAATGAGAAGAACAGTAAGGTAAAGCAGTGGCTTTCCCTTTTTATATTTCACACAGCTTAGCAGATTTATCTTTCTTGGTTGTCTCTGTATTGTAATACAGTGGAGCTTAAGTATTCTTTACTAATCTCTTCTCTCTGAGAAAAAAAAAGGATAGATCTTGCATCCGGGTATTTGAAGTGGAAGTATATTGAAATAAGCAATCTCTTTTATATTGGTTACTAAAACTTGGTCAAAGCAAAAGTTATAAATAGCTACTACTCTGGTGTTATATCTAAACATCATCACTGTTTTTCACGAAAGCATAATTTAAAAGGTAAAATTTTATACTGGTAATATGAATTGATAGATGGTTTCTGTATCCTAGGCCAAATATTGCCATTTAATATAGGAATCCCAGATAGAAACTTGATGCCAGTGTGGAAAGATCTGAGATCTGTTTAGACACAGGCATGAGGCAAGACTTTCCATGGAGTTTGGCTGTCCAACATTTTCAGCTAGTCCACACAGAACGCAGTTATGATTGATACTGAGTACAGTGGCTAGTTTCTGCATTCCATAAAGGCAGCATAGTCTACGCCTCTGGACCCTGCACACAGAAAACCAAAGCCAGCAAACGCATCCACTTCCGGACCGCAAGACACAGATACTGTATAGTTGTTAAACTTAGAAAAATAATAAGAATAAGGAGAGTAGTAATTATAAAGTAAAAGCTGAAGGTCATTTTGAAGCACTCTCTTCTCTGCTGTCTGCATTTCCATTTCCTTCTAATTTGCCTTCAAATTTTCTAAATGTCTCTACTCTGCCCCATCCTGAATCTTAAACATTAGCCTTCTTAAAAGTTCTACTATAGCCTGTCATTCCTTTCTTTCAGCTCCTGTTAAGTCTCACATGGTGAATTCAATTGCAAGGACATGCCAAAGATTGAAGTATCTAGGACCGTACATTCTGAATTCTCTGGTTAATTCTGAATTCTCATTGCAACATCTTTTTGATACCTCCTTAACTGGATGCCTTGTGAGCACTTCGAATTTATCGCCACCTAGCATAAATTTCTTAGCGTTTTGCCTACATATGATGCTTTGAGCATCACAGGTAGCATCTCTTCCATACTCCAGAACAAGGCTGGGACTTTAAGGTCTATATCCAGCTCATGCTGTCTTTTGTTTGGTCTACACAGCCCTGACTTCCTTCGTCTTAGCTGATTTTCATTGCTCCTTCACTACTTGACGACTCCACTCATGCTTTACTCTTGATCAGACATTTTCCTTTGAATCTAAATTTATCTTGGCCTTTAAGATGATCTTAAATGGCACCTCATCTGCTGCGTCGTCCCAAACTTCCCAGGCTGGTTTCAGTGCTTGCCTTCTGTGCATACATTTTTCCTAACATTGCCACTCAACATTCTCGTCTCAGCACGGAATACGCTGCCGAGGGTGGCATCAATTTTTGTTGTATTCATCATAAACGCGTATAGCAGGTGCCCAGTTATTTGAAATGGTGTATATGAATGAACGCGTAGATTCAGAAGGCGTGGACGAGAGTCACCTAAGGCTGCTAATGAGATGCGTGGGAGGACACAGTGGCATGGTTATTCTAACCATGGAAATTCAGTCAGCAAATTCTGAAAGCAAAACTGCTTCCCTTTGACTAGAGAGAAAAGCAGCTTGACCAGAAAGTATGAGGAAATAAATGTTTGGCACTGAACTTTACAAGGTAAAATTAAGATAGATTTTTTTTTTGATGGCCTGTTGTGTTCTTGATTTGTCATTCACGGCTTTCTGAAAGACAGGATTCTGAAGACATTTGATTGTCAGTGTGGGTGGACATAAATAATAGATTTTTTAAAGATAACTCTCTAGAGAGGCACCCTTAATTAGGGATGTTTTAATGAAAGCATGACTAACTTCAGTCGGAGTCTAAAGCATAACACATGTTCTGGTTTGATATTTACAGTTAGACCAAATGATCACAATGTACTTATATTAATTTTATTTTTAATTAAAAATGCTCCCCAGTTAAGCCATCTTCTGTTCATCAAAGCTCCTTGAAGGTGGATGTCATCGACTGATTGCCTTTGGATTTGCATTACCTGTCCTGTGACCCACACATTATAATATCTCAACAGGTGTTTCTTGAACTATGTGCCACAGTTGACGTCCTAGACACAAAAACACGTATCTTTGTACTTTGAAGACTGGACGCTGTTGTTTACAAGTGAGTGGGAAGTTAGCAACTGTCCAGTCCTAGACTGGCAAATACTTGGTTCACTGTGGCAAAGTTGAGCACAACATCGGTGATGAATACCAATATTCTTCAGAACCTTTCTGATCATAGTGCTTTAAAGAAGGGGTCAACCCAGAGAGTGGCAATCAAGACGGCAGTTGACACGTTAGTCACTGAAGATCATTCCAGCTCTCTCGGGCTTTCACTGCTAATTAGTGTTAAGACCTGTGCATAACGCATCCGCTAACTCGTCCTTGGCCTTCCACAGCGCTTCCTTTTGTTTGCTTATTTTTACTTCTTTTTCTGGCATTAAATTATTAGGTGGTATCACACCACTTGGTTTCAGCAAATTTAAACGAAAGTTTTTAAAGCCGATTTGATTTGCTTTCTCTCCAGGGTTATATTTGCTATAGCAAACCCCAAGGGAATTCTACCAGTTTTGCGTGTTTGGAATAGCAGTGTATGGAGTGTTATTTAAAGAAGTCGATCGTGAACCGGGATTATGAAATAGAAAATGATTTCCTTTGCAGCGATACTTATCATGTTTACAGTCTATCAATATTTCGTAATTGTGAGAATTTTATTTACAAATTTTAATTCTTCTCTGAGATATATATTTTCAGTGTAAAGTAACTTATGATTTCAAATAGCGTTTCCTATTACACTTTTGAGTTATAAATGCGTTCATATAAGGTTTTTGAGACAGGTTTCACTATGTATCAGGCTGGTCCAGGAGGTTATGAGCCCTGTTTCCTCAGTATCCTAGAGCTGGGGTTAGAGACTTACACCACTATAGCTGACAGTTGTTTTTTTTTATTTATGTTATTTGATTTACTTTAAAATTGAAATCCCTTTAAGAGAGTTTTGGTAGGACTCCATTGTATTTTCAAACCATTACTCTGGATGCAGTATCATGAGCAGGTTGAATGAAAGCCCGGAACATACTTGTGTAAAGATCAGCTATTTTTTCAGAATGAGCAGACTTTCAGATGAGAGGTACTGAAGCGAGGGCTTGGTGGTGGTGGGGAAATGCTAGGATTTGAGAGACTGAAGTGTAGCTCTTCTTCCTGGTGGGTTGAGCTTTAGTTGACTTCTGATTGGTGCCACCAGTTTTTGCGAAGCTCCGAGTGTTAGGTGGAAAATCCTATGATTCTACTCAGTCGTTTGGCTTTGTGATAACTTTAAAAGCACACAAGGAGGGATCAAGTAGGTTTTGTGTCAGGAAATTGGATGAGAGATTGGTTTGCAATGTAAATATGAGTCTCATGGATAGTCATTGAGTCGTACAGTTCAGAGGATGAAAGGTAAAGAAATAAAACTTAAGGAAAGTTCATTTTTGAGAGTTGAAAGAGGACAATAAATCTGCAGTGACGGGAGAGGGGAAATGAAAACCAAGAGAGGTATTATACGTACATGTGTATACATAGAAATGTATGTGATATGTATGTATATTAATGTTTTACACATACATCCTCTGTGCGTCGTATTTTTGAGTAGCTTAAAACCTGTGGCTCTCTATAAAGTTCTTCATACATATGTAGCTTTGAGTTACTCCCTTTCCCCAATCCCTATTCCCCATATTTAACACTGAGTATTTTCCCTTTCATGTGTCCACTCAACTATTTTCTACTTTTTCTTCTAATTTAATTTTTCTTGGGGTGGGAGCGTATATGTTTCCATATAGGGATTACATGCACACTTCATTTTGGCAAACACCTTTCACCAGTATCTTGTTCCCTCATCTCCTGCCCATTGTCTCTGTTTGCACTTTTCTGCCCCCAGTATTTCCCTCTCTCCTTTGCTGTTGCCTGGTGACTTCACTTTAGTATAATTTTTTTCCAGTTTCATTCATTTACCTGTGAATTTCATTATTTCATTTTTCTCTAAAGCTGAGTAATATTGCATTGTGTATATGTATGTATGTGTACAGCATTTTATTTATTAGTGGATATATATCTTGGCTGATTCCATTTTCTAGCTATTGTAGATAAAGCAGCAGTGCATAGGTTGTGCAGGTGTCTGTGCAGTAAGATGTGATGTCCTTTGGATATGTGCCCGGGAGTGATGTAGATGGGTCATATTATAGTTCTATTTCTAGGTTTTTGAGACACCCCAGACTCATTTCCACAATGGTTGTAGTGGTTTAAGCTCTTTCCAACAGATCGTAAGCATTTCCGTTTCCCCACATCTACAGCAGCATCTGTTGTCATTTGTCTTCCTGATGTTGACTGTTTTGACTTGAGTGAGGTAAAATCTTAAAGGAGTTAAATCTGCCTTTTCCTGATAACTGAGGACACTGTGCAGTTTAAAAAGAATTTACTGCTTATTTATATTTCTTATTTGAGAACATTTTGCTTAGCTGTATAGTCCACTTTCTATTTTCATTTGAAAATATCTTAAAATTAAATGTAATTACACCATCCCCTTTCCCTCTCTTCTCTCAAAACCTTCCAATGGTTCTATATTTCCTCTCAAATTAATGGCCTCTTTTTCTTTTATTCCTGTGTTATAACAAATGCACACTACACACATGCACACATACACACACACACAAATGCAACAGGAGTCCATTAGTGTTGCTTATGTGTATATGATTTCCAACCTGACCATGTGGTATTAGATAACCAATTATGAGGCTCATCTTTGGGGAAAACTAATTTCCGTTCTCTCAGCTGTCATTAATCATCTGTAGCTCCATAGTTCATGCTTTCAGTTGGGTCAGAGAAACTTGAATTCTTATTCAATATAATGCTATAATATGGTATAGCCACTTTAGAAAACTGTCTGTCATTGCTATTACCCTACTTCATAGAAAAGAAAATAGAGAAATAATTTCGAACAGGGTGACACGGCAGAGTAGCCAGTGTTTTATGGAAATGACAAATAAACTTGACTGTCATTATAAAATAATAGCATCATGAAGATAATAAAAAGAATATTCTTAATGTAAACTGTTGCCACTACTAGTGATTATTATGAGGTACAGGGTGAAGTGGGAATTTCAGAATGAAAGAGGCCTAGGTTTTAATCCAGGGTTCTACCATATACTATGTAAATGCTTAGTGGAGTAATCTAGGCCTCTGTTACCACCATTTTCTTATCTGTGGAATAAGGATAAGAAATAAGAATAAATAATAAGGAGTGGTCAGTGAGGTAGCGATGTTTGTACAATGCACTTGGCACAGCTTTTCATTCCTAGGCAGCCACTTTCGACTGCAATACTATTTTATGCTGGTTTGGCTTTAGATTGTACTGTGCACCCAGTATTGACATCCCTTAGAGTATAAAGTGGGTACATTCACTCTGCAGGAGCCCTGTTCTAGCTTACAGGTTGAGGACTTGCTGTGTTGATTCTATATGAAGGAATTTGGATCACAGTTAGAGTTGTGTTTCATTGTGCGATGTTAGAATACTCTTATTCATTGTTGTGACTTTAACACAATGTGGGAACATGGAGAGGAAGCTGGGAGCTTTCTTTCGAGATAAGGCAATAAGCCTTATTTTAGCAGAATGTCAAAATAAGTTTGCCCTGCATTGTGTTGATAGATGTAATGCTTCATATTTCTTATTTTGGCAAGGAAACAGTGTGGCTCACCTCTTCGGTTTATCATCAGAGATGAATGCATGGGAATTTACGTACATATTTCACATGGCCTGTGTGCATTGGAGAAAATATGCCATCTTCTGTTTGTAGCATGAACAATGCCTCCAACTGAGAATACTCAAATTTTTTTCTCAGGAATTCATTATTAAGATTTTTCTAATCCACAGTAAATTAAATTCCTAAGTACATAATCATAGTATTTTCTAAGTGAGATATTAAATATAAATATTAAAATGAATTTTATGGGCTAAGTTTTCTGTGTGAGCATGATGGCCAGAGTTTGGATGCCCCGGAATCCATGTAAAGCCTTATATGACATCACCTATCTGGGTTTCAGTGATTCTCTGGTTAGATGGCAGCAGAGACAGGAGAATTCCCCACTATCCTGCTGTTTGTTGCAGCAAACCAGAGACCCTTTCTCAGTTAAGGTGGAAGGGCAGACTAACCTTGAAGTTGCCTTTTCACCTTTACATGTACACCCATATTAGTACACACACACACACACACACAAATGAATACACACAGAAGTCCACACATACACACAAAGATGTATTAAAAATGCTGTTGTTTAAAGTTGTTCGGAGTAGCTAATAATGTCTTGTCTTCATTAGGGTTTTTTATTGCTGTGAAAAGACACCGTGACCATGGCAACTCTTACAAAGAGAACATTTAATTGAGGTGGTGGCTTACAGTTTCAGAGATTCAGTTCGTTATCATCATGATGCAGGAAGTAGTGGTGTTGGAGCTACATCTTGCAGGTGACAGGAATAGACTGTCACACTGAGAGAAACTTGAGCGAAAGAGAACTCAAAATCTGCCCCCATAGAGGCACATTTCCTCTGACAGGGCCACATCTACTAATAGTGCTACTACCTTTGGGGACCATTTTCTTTCAAACCACCACACGTTTATAATTTCAGCCCTTTGGTAGGCTGAGGCAAAGGAATTGCTGTAAAATTGAGGTTACCCTGGGCTACAGAGAGAAACCCTGTCTCAAATAAATAAATAAAATCATTTAAAAATATGTTGCTTAAGTATATATCTACTGTGGGTTTAGACCAAAGAAGTATTGGCATATGTTTGTTGATATTTTCATGCAAAATTAGGAAAGATAAGGATATGTTTTAAATATTTTAAAGAAATATTCATTATAGTTCTGCATTTGCTGAAGTCCAAGATATAATAAAATAATTAAAAATCAAAGGATACATCAAAACCATTCAACATTATTACCCTGTTCTAGCTCAACATATATCCACCCAGTTCTAGCTAGATTAGTGTATATATATGTGTGTGTACATGTACATATATATGTGTCAAACTACTTCTACCTCAAGAAGACTGAATGTTTGTAATAGAAGTCTGTTTTGCTGATGAACTCATGGTAGACTATATTTTTTTCTCTTTTTGTTTTTTCCAGACATAGTTTTTCTTGTAGCCTCAGCTGTCCTGGAACTCACTGGGTAGACCAGGTTGGCTTCAAACTCAGAGATTTGCCTGCCTCTGCCTCCTGAGTGTCGGGATTAAAGAGAATATATTTGTTATGCCAGAGGTCTGAAATTTTCTGAAGGAGAAGATGTTTTCTTTATCCTTGGAATGGAAATGACAGAAGACTCTTAAAAACCTTAGAAACCCATCCTTACTTTTGTCCTTAGCTATGAGGTAAAAAGATTGGCATTTGCCCTTATCACACCAGGTGCAGCTACATCTCCCCTTAGGATCCATAAGAAGATTTTGGGGATATGAAAGATGGAGATGTTCCTTTTACCTTTTTGGACTTTAGATTCAAGAGAGACAGGTGCCACTCCATCCCTGCCCCAATTAAAAAGTGCGCTCTTTGATTTACAGTTTCTGATTTTATGTTTTTTTCCCCAGGAAGAATTATTGGGTAATTTGGGGTGCTTTGGGAATTTTAACTTCTTTCAACCCTTCTTTCTTTCTATCCCTTCACATTTCAGGAGACAGAAATATGAGAGTTTTTGGTGAATTTTCCCAGAAGAGAGAAACATCCATGCTATAATGCCAGTTATTTCCAGAGAGGAGTGATTTTTCTCTCCTTTGGCCCTTGGGCTCTCTCGCTCCTGCTGGGCACATCCAACTCTTTGTATCCTCCCCATCAGGGCTGCTGCAAAGGAAGAGGTGCTGCACAGATGTGGGTAGACAATACTTGGCATGAACGTCCCTTCTAAAAGAGCTGGCCTCTCAGGGTGCAATCAGCCCTTCTCATTTTGTGTGAGTGGCTGCATATAGGTTATTTAATTTACTTGTAGGCTCTGAGGAGTTACAGACCAAACAGAAACTGTGGATGAGGCAGAAGAGCGTATTCAGAAAGGCAGAGGATGCTGCGTTGGCTGCGCAGTAATTGGTAAAGTTTGAGCACCCCCTATTATTTTCCCTTCAGCACGATGTTACAATATGCTTTGTTCAAGCCTAAATGAACCTTTACATCTGGTAATTAACATTTTTACAGTGTCTCTCTTCCACCATATATTTTTGTTTAGAAAATTAAGACCCAGAGTCAAAGTTAATGAGTAAAATGTTTGTTTCGTAAAGATTGTATTTAAACCCGCAAGAAATGATTAAAGGGTAAACAAGAGAGTTAGAAATTGTTTAATTTCAGCTTCCTTGATTTCGACCATCAATATTTTGATCCTTTTCTTGTATTTTATTTTACAGTTGATATTTATTTTAAAAGTGCTTCTGAACTGTCTTTTGTTGATAGTGATAGAGCCATTGGGTGTTTTGTGGCCCCTGCTGTGACATGGATGTTACCTGAGAGTTTGTAAGGTCTGAGACCAGCTGACATTCCTATCACAAGCTCTTTGAGGAATTGCTGGATTCTGGTTATGGATTCCATTTTCTCTAATCCAACCCTCTAGGGTCTCTGGGTTTTTAAGAATGTAATTAATCAGTTGCTTAATTAAGATAGTGTTTTTGCTCTGGCTTGCACCAGGAAATACAGAGGTGCAGTAAAATTAACTACAATTATATGATTCTGTAAGTTATTGCCAAGTTTATTAAACTCTCAGAAAGCTCCATTTTTAATGTACATGTCATAGTAGTTTTTAATTTATCTGAAGTGGGTTTTAATTATTGGTAATTCTGATAATAAAATTTATATTGTTTGGATCAGATAAAAAATCAGTATGGGCTCAACCTTTGATTAAAAGCAATTTGGGCTCACAAATGTTCTTCCTGGCACTTTCTGTATTGTCTTTAGACTTCTAAAGACGACAGGGGAGAGTTAATTTAGGCACAGTGAAGAACTTTTCTCTCTCTCTCTCTTTTTTTTTTTTTTTGGTTTTTCGAGACAGGGTTTCTCTGTGGCTTTGGAGCCTGTCCTGGAACTAGTTCTTGTAGACCAGGCTGGTCTCGAACTCACAGAGATCCACCTGCCTCTGCCTCCCGAGTGCTGGGATTAAAGGCGTGCGCCACCATCGCCCGGCCAGTGAAGAACTTTTAAGTAGGAACGTTATCTGGAAGGCTGTGAGAATCAGAGAAAGACACTTCTGTGCACATACTCTTACCCCAGTCAGAAGAAAATTAAAAATAACTGTTCACATAACCGAATGCCCATTAGCTAAGCTGGTAGCTCACTGTTTAAGTGAAAATACAGATTTTATTTTAAAGTTCACTATTTTAGGAGAAGCTGAAGAAAGAAAGAATTATAGGTTTCATTTGCCTGACTCTGGAAGCTTGGAACATACTGAAATATGATTTCCTCTTGGATTGGACCTATTTTTGTCAATATGCTGACTGTGGAATCCTTGACTTACTACTGGGTCTGGCATTGTTAGTGGTGTCCAGTTGGTACAGAGTGTTTACTCCGTGGATACATACTGGGACACATTATGCTTACCACTGTCATAGAATATAAAGGTTTTATAATTGGCCTATGAAGTTTTATGTTCAATATTGATAACAATGATTAATACTGTCTATTTTTCTATGCTTTAAGTGGTATTTGAAAGTTACAAAATGACCAATGTATTTATTAGGGCCTGGTTGGCGAAATTCATCTGAATACTTGCTACTGATACTTCAAACTATTGTCTAAATTTTATGATTGGAATTATTTCTTACTGTTCATGTCACTGACATGATAAGTACCTACTTGCTCAGTTGTGTTTCATACTTTTGTAATCCGGGATGGGTTTTGGAGATACTATGCTGTGATATGGCCTCAAAACTTGGTGACGTGAGTTCAGTCCCTGGGACCCACAGAGTTGAAGAAGATAACTAACTCTCATCCGTTGTATTCTGAACCTCACATATGTTGCCATGGCATATAGGCTCCCACTTACTGCCCCAAATGAAAAATGAAATAAATGTAATCAAAAATAAAAAGTATTTAGAGATACTACATATTTGCTTTTGGTATATGTGGCAGAAAGAGTAATGGTTTGGGGTGCTTGCGTGCTCCTAGCCTATAGTACAATGCAAAGGCAGGGGTGCCAGGTGATAGTTGAGGGTACTTCTGTGTGAAATCGAGTATTGCTGGAATGTTCTGCAAAGATGTGAAATCGAGTATTGCTGGAATGTTCTGCAAAGATGTCCCCCATAGTTGAGACTTTCTCTCATCCAAAGGTTAATCGTTTACTGTCCTCTGGTTGAATAAATAACAACAGCAAAAGGGAAGGTTTACAGCTCCCGATAGTGGGACAAGATCCCTCAGTCTCGCTCTAGGAGGAAAATTAGATTTGAGGGAGAGGTGGTCACATCATCTTGGGGATTTTCTGAAGTTCTGCCAGGGTCGAAGGAGTCAAATCTCATTTGGTCATAAGGTTTTAAAGGAAAAAGGATATACAGTGAGATTTAAATATGGTTGAATTTACGTTTGAAAGTCTCTTTGGAAAGAATCATATTGCAGTTTCGCATAGGAAGTTGACTCTTCAACACTGAATTGGATACAAAGTAATCTTTGTGAGACTGGATTGATGGGATACTGTGAAGCCACTCAACTGGGGATATCTTCTGGGGATAAAGGAACACAAGCACTACTTGAGGTGTAAGAGGCTCATGTATAGTGAGAGCATTGGTGTTGAGTGGCCCCATGCCCATCCACACTGTTTAGATGACTATCTGCCATATGACCAGACGTGAATTACTCTAAATAAAACCTCCCCTAGTCCCTTACACACAGAGATGCTGGTGGGTTTTACACTGAATATTACACTCAAGATGAGAAGTTTCTCTTTGTGGCCAGAGAGATGTCTTAGTGGTTCAGAGAGCTCGATGCTCTTCCGGATCTACAGTTTACAGTACCCACATCATGCAACCCCAGTTGTCTAGAACTTGAGTTCTAGAGGATCTGAAGCTCAGTGCCGACCTCAGTGGCAATCGACGTGCTTGTGGTGAATTTACATGTGACTGTACACATCTATACACGTAAAATTAAAAACAATAAACCATGAACAATCCAACTTAAGTCCTTAAAACTTTGATATTCCACCTTCTTTAATATATTTCAGCCAAAGGTGTATGTCATTAAATGACACTTGCTTACACAAGGCCTCAATACCACACAAACAGCTATAGGAAACTGTGGAATTCTGAGAGTGAAAACTTCATCCGTGGGGAAGAGCGTACCAGCTGGTTATTCAGTACCAAATGGTCAGCCCCGAAAACATACACATACAAGCTGTATTATACAGACTGAGCAGGATTTATTTGCCTATTTTGGAATATTCATGTATATATGCATGTTCATATACATACAAGTGAAAATTGACTTTTAAGAAGGCCATGAATTTGAAAGAGATCAAAAAGGAGTACATAAAAGAGTTTTAAGGGAAGAAGGGGAAGGGTGAAATGATGTAATTATATTATATAATTATATTATATATTATTTATTATTATATATAATCTCAAAAATAAAAAAATAAAAACCATTAAAAACTTAGGTTTATATTAAGAAAGAAGTCTGTTGAATCAAGAACAAATTCTGGAATTCCATCTCATTGGAAATATGTTTGCCTAGTGAGTGTGAATCCTGAGGTTCAGTCTTTGGTACTGAAGTGTGGGTGGGGGAGAGGGAAGAAGGGACAAGAATTTGGATTAGGTATAGAATGACTTCACAGAAGCAGGCTGAAAACTAGATCTCTGTTCCCTGTTCCATAACCAACGAGTTATATTAAAATGGAATACAGAAATGGACTTTAAAGCCAGGGAAGCTCGATGCTTCTTCCTTCACAGGCATGCGTCTGTCATTGTCATTGCAATCAGTCCCCATGTGTGATTCATTTCAAGAGTCTACTTCTTGCTATGTTGTCTCCAAATGACCCTACGCACTGAGATGAGAAGTGCTAGTGTAGACTCTAAATGTTCTACTTTTATTGCTCTTTATCTCTCACATTTCTTCTTGCTATAGTAATGATTTTATCCTCAAAGTACATACGCCTTCGGTGACTCTCTGTGGACACTAGCCTATTTGTTGAGCATGGCACAAGGTTCCTGAGGGTGGTTCCCTCACAGCAGTGACTTGCCCCAGTGAGACTGGTGCCTCTTCCATGGTAAAAATGATGTTCAAGGAGCCCTTATGAGACACTGGCCAAATATTGGGCTTTAGTAAAGAACACAGGCTTAAAAATTCAATTTAATTGAATAAATATTTACTGAGTAGGTGTTATATATTAGATACTGAAATATATTACCCAACATAAAATCTATCAAGAGAATAAATAGAGTTTTTTTTAAAAAAAATATTTTCAGTCTAAGCTCAGTGGCATCAAAAAGAAGTTGGTATTTTGGCTTTATGTTGCACACCAAAATCCTTTATTGCAAGAATGGGCTTCATGAAAGCTTGTGATAATTTGCATATTCTCCTTTGTTCTCAAAACAGTTGACTGCAAGTGGTACAGATTAAAGTTTTTAACAGAAACACTGCAGGCTCACTCTTTCCTTGTTTGGCCGAAGAGTTCTTTGATCTTCTTACTAAATCTACTGTGTGCCGGTGTCTAAACACTGATCCAATATTTTTAAATTCTGCTGTGTCTTTTTATCAAAAAAATATTTTTTATTTGAGCTGTATGAAATAGTTGTTAGAGATTGGTAGTTTATGTTACAAAATATTTTAAATGAAGTTTGTATTCAAATGTTCCTTGTATGTGTCATTGGCTTATCAACTGGTAGACAAGCGGACATAGATACTGAGACCTGAATGTATAGTTAGTTGGTAAACCAGTGAGTGTGTTTTGAAAAACACTAAAGAAGTTTTGAAGATCATATGTTGTTACAGGAGATCATTCTATCTTTTTATGTTTTGTAAGATTAACTCTGCTTACAGAATAGACTGTCACCCATCCCTGATTCCCACCACCCTATCTCTCATTTTCACAATGTAATGTCTTGATAAAACTGCATCTAACCCTACTTCTAAGGAAACTTAGGAGTTTTGACTCAGGGGCTCCTTTGAAAGGGTAAATAAGAAAAAGGTTTTAAAAATTCCAGTGAGGATGTTGACACGTAAACTTCTGTCAAGCAGGTCTCTGGCATTCAGGAATGTAGGGTCTTTTCTCCATCTGTGGAGTCCCTACATTCTGTAGAACACTGTGTACAATCTCCCAGTCTCCCAAGGACTAACATGGGAAACAGGTTTACAGAGCAGAATTAGAGCCCTGTTTCTTTCTTCTGCAATTTGGGTGTGGTTGAAAAATAACCATAGGAGTCAATCTGAAACTGTACTGACCAGTCCTTAAGAAGAGCAGTTATGCTATTGGGTAGGGATAAGATCACTAGAAAAAATGCACTCAGTTCTTTAGTTCTTATTTTAGGAGACACACTAGACTTTCCACATTGCCCTGGATGTCAGGTTTCACCTTTTCATTTCTGGATGAATGCGTGATACAGTATTTTTAGATTTATCTGTGAGAGTGACTTGTATATTACTTTTTAACAAGAAACATATTATTCCAGGTTGATTATGCCTCTACAGTAAACAGTGCTTTTCATTCTTTTACTCTTTGCAAACATTCCAACATTTGTTGATGACACTCTGAATACTAAGCCAGGTATCTCTTCTCACAACTAGGAATCCACTTGCAGCGTGCAGAATGCACAGAAGTGCTGCTCCAGATCAAAACGGGACCATTGCACAGAAGAATTTTACTTAGAAGTTCTTTTTTTTTAAAAAAAAAAAGGCAAATTGGCTCTCAGAACTAAAGATGGAACTAACAGGAAATTAAATAGCAATGCTAGTAATAAAGATGACAAATTATTCTTGAATATTCTCGGATACTTCTTTAAAGAGGGATTTGTGCATTTTGTAATTTGTTTCTAGAATAATTTAGATGTGCATATACCAACGGAAATGAATGTTTGTGGATCGTAAGATGCGGATTAATTTCTATAAAATTGTCTAAATCAAGTTGTAAATTGTTAGTCTCCATTGCAATTAGTTAAATAATTTTGTGCTTTCTCCAAGACACTATGGTTTATTATTTACTCTTTGAGGAGTAACCTAAACTCTTTAGGGTGAAATGACGGCTGATGGCAGCCTCTCAAATCCAAAAACAGAAAACCCATACTATGAAATAACCATCATGCTATAAATTCTTAACGACTTTTGATAGTCTGGCTGCCACAAGAGTTGTCTTAGATTGATGGTCATTGTGTTTACTATATAAATCTTGGAGTTAATTATCATAGTAGAAGCTCAGCAAATATTAGTTGTCTGGGTAAGTTTAAATATGTGAGCACATACACTACTTCAATTTAATATCATGGGAGGAGCTTGCTTTTTATTATGCTGAGACCAGTTTCCATGAAGTAGCCCCTCTTCACCCAAATGATACCTGTGAGACTAAAGCCTCTCCCCCTGCATATGGATTATCTGCTGTTTACCTGTCACTTTGAAACAGTGTATTTTGGTCACATACGTATATATAATGTTTCCTATCCAAACTTATTCTTTGTATTTTCCCAATCTTCATGCTTATACTTTTCATCTTTGCCTTCATTTTCTTTCCGACTATGGTTAAGTTGCTCCAGAAGAAATCAGTCTATTTGGCATATGAGAGAGTCTGCCCTCCCATATGAGAGAGTCTGCCCTCCCTCTAAACAGACCTGAATGATGTCCTTGGGTGCAGCAACCACCATTTTGGAATAACCTTGCCCAGTGTAGGTGGCCTGATCTATTACCCAGTTGTTCATACCCCTTCTGTCGAAGCACCTGTGAGCCTTCTTCATTCAGGAGCTCTTCTACCTGCTGCTCTGTGGATTTGCTGCTGCCTCCTCCAGTGGGAACATGGAGTGATGTAACAGAAGACCATCCAGCTTTTCTATACTTGAGCTACCACTCCTCACAGAGGTGTTTGGAGAATGACATGAGTTAGTATTTATAGCACACAGACAACAGTTTTAGGTATGTAATAAGAGCTATTAAGTCATTTGACAAATAAAAATAAAGAGTGTGGAGGGAAAGGTTAGTAATGGTGATATTTAAACAAACTGGATGGTTTCTGTTTGTTTGCTTGCTTCTAGGGCAAAGAATTTTTTAAAAAAATAATAATGTAGGCCAGTGATTAGGAAAGTCTCGTAGGTTCCATGGATATCGTTTCAGCCTAATAGCTAGCGTACTTCCAGCAAAAGCCAGCAAGCTTCATTAGCGTTCAAAAATATTATTTCTCAGATTGGAGTAGTGGTTCTCACCCCACCTGTGGGTCTTGACCCTGTTGTGTTGTTGAATGACTAAGTGACCCTTTCACACAGGTCACCTAAGCCCTTTGGAAATCATAGATATTTACATTATGATACATAACAGTAGGAAAATGGCAGTTATGTAGTAGCAGTGAAAATAATTTTATGGTTGGAGGGTCACCACAACATGAGAAACTGTATTACAGGGTCACAACATTAGGAAGATTGAGAACCACTGAATCGGAGGGTCTGAGGGAGTGTCTATGCTATTCCTAAGGTCGAGTGTTTTCTATCAGACCCTAGAGCTAATCCTATTGTCCTGCCAGTCCTGAAATTTACTTCTTTATGTTTCTTCAAAAAAAAAAAAAACCCACTGCCCGCTCATTTTCCAGTGGCTAATGGGTCATTTAAACCCTTTGTATTTATATGTTTAAGAATTCATTCTAACTGTGTGTAATACTAAGGTGAATAAGTAGTATTAATTTGTTAACAGTCTTTCTAAAATCGTGAGGAACCATGACTTAAGTGTTTTAAATATCTTGTCAGTGCAAAAGTTTTTTTTTTTAAGGACATATTATCTAAAGGGTTTCTGGGTTCACATGAAACCTATTTATTCTGATCTGTGTAGGCAATGAAATAATTGCTTGAGTTAGCTAATGTTAGAATTTGCTGATAGAATGGTGAGGTTGTGGGAATCCAAAAGAGACATCTTAACTTCTCCACCTCCATCTAGTACTTACCTATGCGTGTCCATAATGTGGGTGACAGTACAGAAATGGCAGTTCCTGTCCTCCTTTAGCCTAGATTCTGGGGAAGCAAGTGTACAACATAGTGGGTTAGTAAGTGTATACAGTTTAAAGTTTGAGTACAAAACTACATTATCATTCTGCCATTCACTATGTGACGATGTTAGATTTTTAACTTCTCTGCCATTTCAGGGTCTCCATATGTGATATGAAAATAATACAAGTACAGTATAGGGCTGTTGAGTTAATTTATTCAAAGTGCTCAAAGAAGAGCCTGGTACACAAGTGCTTTTAAAGCATATTATTATTATTATTATTATTATTATTATTGATTAGTTGTATGGCTTCACCTCGAGTAAGGGTATCTAAATAGGGAGGAAAGCAGAACAAGAAAGTTAAGAATGATAAAGCTGCAATTTCAGATATGACAATATGGTGGCTCTCCCTAAGGAGGGGATAGTTAAATTAGAACCCCGAATAAAAGAGAAAAATAAATAATTCTAACATCAGAGGAGAATTTCAGGCAGAGGGAACAGTTAGGGACAAGGTCACAGGGTGGTACAGTGTGTACTTGTGCCCAGTTGCATGAGTCTATGGGACAGAAGTTCAGGGAGCTAGAGAGAAAGAAAGGGCTGGAGAAAACAAGGGAAGATTGTGTAGGTCTTCATGAAGCAAAACGTTCAGCTATGGGTTACGTCCAAAACCATGAAAAGCCAATGGGGCATAGTGTGGCGGTTTGAAAGAAAATAGCCCCCCAAAAGGAGTGGCACTATTAGGAAGTGTGGCCTTGTTGAGGTAGATATGACCTTGTTGGAGGAAGTGTGTCACTGTGAGTGCAGGCTTTAAGGTCTCTTTCACTCAAGCTCCATATAGTGTGACACTCAGTCCACTTTTTTGAGTGCAGGATGTAGGACTCCCAGCTACTTCTCCAGCACAATGTCTGCTAGCATGCCACCATGTCCTACCATGATGATAATGAACCAAACCTCGGAAATGTCAATGAGCCGCCCCAGTTAAATGTTTTGCTGTGGTCACTGTGTCTTTTCACGGCAATGGAAACCATACCTAAGACAGATGGAATCTGGCTAGAGAAGATTCTGTATAACAAACATACATTGAGAGGTCCAGCATGGACAGGAAGAGACTGGATTGTTAAGGACTCTATTCTAGAACTCATTGTAGCTCAAGACCCAGCAGGACCAAGGATGTGGTGGCACATAAAAATCGAATATAAGATGTATTTGAAAAGTAGAGCTAACAAGATCTTCTTAGATTAGATTAGGGTGAATAAAAGAAGTCACTTCCTTTTCCTTTAGAGGGCTGAGCATCCTGGTGATTGCTGTGCTCTTTCCTGTGATGGTGTGTACTTACAGAGGAGGCCCAGTCAGACTAGAACTTCATAGTGGGAGAAGTAAGGTATCAGCTGAGAGTTTGTTTTTGATTACACAGTGTGGGAGCCAGTCACACCCTTATCCAAAACATGCTTCTTAAAGAGTAAAATAAAACAAAATGTCTAGAACTGGGTTAAACAGAGAGGAGGAAAAATGTAAGGATGATTTGTCTTTTGAAGAATTTTGATGTAAGTATAATAAAACATGGAGTATCACTTGAGACCATGTGTTTTTCAAGATAAATTAAATTATAAGTTTATGCACTATTGGGAATAGGTTTATTAAGGGTTTAAAATATTTTGTTGATGTGCAGGAGTAGGAATAATTTCAGGACTGAAATATTTGCGTAAGTAACAGGGGGTAAGCTTCAACACACAAAAAAGTGTGGGCTATAGGGATGTTTGTGTACTCTTGGAAGTAGGCTATTTGTAGCTAGAGAAAAAGTGATAGATACAGAGGTTGAGAAATCCAGGAGAATTCTCTTTTGATTCGTTTTCTCCTCCAAAAATAATGACAAGCTGAGACCAATGTGAACATATGTCACAATAGAAAGGGGATAATAAGAAACAGTAGCTCCAGACAATGAGTAGATGAATTGAGTTGTCAGCAATACTAAGGATTTATTTGAGGCATGAGACCACACTTTTAATTTGACTATGTGTGTATTGCATATGGTGTGTCTATGTTTTATATACAAACATGGAGGGGGTATGCATGCTCATTTCATGTGTGAAGACCAGAGAAGGGTGTGGGTTGACCTCCTCTGTATCTCTGTCTTATTATCTTGAGATGGGGTCTCTTGTTGAACCTGGATTTGGCCATTTCAGCTGGACAGACTAGCCAGCAAACTCCAAAGGTTCTTCTCCTTGTACTTTACACAGTGCTGGCCTTATAGGCACATGTATATATTTGAACTTAGATCCTTAAGGTTGAAGAGCAAGTGCCACTACCCACTGAGTGGTCTCCCCAGTTCCATGTTTTATTTTGTTTTCATCAGTGAAGTTTAGCTGTTTGTGTTTATGTATAGGTCAAGTATATAGTTGGCTTTAGCCAGAGCTGACAGTTGGTCAAGTGGATCAGGACACACCAAAAGGGAAGATGTACCAAGAGCCCATGATGTGCTTGATTCTACAGAATCACCACCAAGGATTCTACGGAATCATCACCAAGGATTCTGAGAGAGAAAGTGGAGTCAGGGAATTATAGATGCTTTGGGGTTGAAGGACTGTGTGGGGTGGATTGTTGTGCAAGTGATCAGAATAAACAAAAATGATTTCGAGAAAATAAAACATTTACAGTCGAAAATGGACAACAGGAAAATCTGGCAGGTGACTGCCACGTGACTGTGTTGCTGCAGTGGACTAAATTTCTAGAAATAGATATTTGCCTCCAGCACCTGGGAGTCAGATGATTCACCCCCACATTTCTTCACACAACTAAGGCTAGTGAGAAAAGAAGCTGAAAAGAGAAAGTGAATAAACATCTGGGTGGGGTCAGTTGCAGGAAAGGCCAAAGCAGGTGGGGGGTATATGGGTTCATCTATCCATTTTGACCCTTTCATGATTTCCTAAAAGAAGATAGTATAGCACGTACAATACCAGGGTAACTTTCTCTAGGGTATCAGAAGTTGCATCAGATAGCTGTTACAAACAGTTTGAAGTCCTTTTATATGGAAGATGAGAATCCTACAGAATGAATTTAAAATCATGGTAACACCTTGAGGCGTCAAATTATAGAAATATACCCAAAACATGAGGGGTAAGCCAAAGAGTTACTTTCAGATGAGGAATCTAGGAATTGCCTTGTATTAAAGAACTGGCTTTCAGTAGTAAAGAAAGAAGAGGATTTGAGCATGGGAGGCAACTTTATTGAAAAGAGACTCAGTGAAGAGATGAGTGAAGACTTACAGGAAAACAGCAAGGAGTCCATTTTTGTTTACAGCATGTAAAAGAAACTAAAGGGAGATCTGGAAAATCTAACTGTGGTCAGGTAAGGATTTAAGTGAAGGCCCTTTGCTCTTAGATGGAAGAAGTGAGGTAAGAATTAAAAACACAGCAAAGGATTTGAGAAAAACCATGACATGGTCGAACATGGGCTTTAGGAAGATAAACTGCAGCCATGTGTCCAGCACGTGGAGGAGGAGGAATATGGAGAACAGACAGGCAGTCTGGGTGTATGGTGAAATGGTTTTTTTTGTTTGTTTGTTTCTGTTGTTTTACAGGGTATAAAAACCAGTATGGCTGGTGGTAATAGTGACAACGGCACTGAAAAGAAGTGGGTGGGGACAAATTAATAAAACTAATAGATTGTTCCCTAAATGCTCTATTGATTGGAAGTGACACCGACTCAAACAAGGTCAGATCACTATTAAGGGGGTGAAAATGTTTTGACCTTGACTGACTCTGGAAAATGTGTCTTAAGGATTAGTGCAGGACATAGGAAGACCAGGATAAAATATGTTTGGAAAGATTATGAATCTGGTTTTGATATATTGAGTTTGAGATGCCTGTTAGCATCCCAATAAAGTTTTTGGACAAGTGGATAAGAACTAAAGAAGTTAGTGACATTAGTGATAGAGTCCTGTGGCATGTTTATTCTGTAAGGAGCAGAAGTCACAGTTGAGGACAAGATTAGAAAGTGCTGGTTGGAAAGCAAATCCAAAGACTACAGTGGTAGTCAAACCAAGAGAAAATGAAGAATGAAAGGGATGGGTAGTACTGTGAAAAGATCCATCAAATTAAAGAACAAAGGCTACAAATATGCTGCTGGATCTTGTACCTAGAAAGCCAAAATTGATGGGAGGTAGCAGAACAACATCAATGAGAACCGTGGTAGCCTTGCCTTGTTCATTGATCAACACTTGGGATCAGAATAACAATATTTCAGCAACAGGAAGAATACAGAGAGTATGCCATGATGAAGATGGGTGTGTACTTGCATTTCTGATCTTTTGTAACCCGTTATCGTAACATTCAAGGGTACAACTCATTCAAACAAGCCTTGATGGAAAGAGTAAATTATGGCTTAATATAAAGGATGTTTGTAATACCAGAACAGGAGTCATTAAGACAAGATCAGTTCACACTAAATATACTTAGTTGAAATATCTCTGTCACTGCATGCAATGTGGGATTCTGAATTGGTCCTAGAATAGTAAAAAGATGTTAGTAGAAAAATTGGTAAAACACAGTCAGTTTGTAGTTACACAGTCAATTTAATTCCTCAGTATAGTGTAGCATATAAGATTTGTTAAGAGAGAAAGCATGGAGGCCAGGTGGTAGTGGCACATGCCTTTAATCCAGGCACTAGGGAGTCAGGTAGGTGGATCTCTGTAAGTTCAAGGCAAGCCTGGCCTACAAAGTGAGTTCCAAGACAGCTAGGGCTATTACATAGAGAAACCCTGTCTCAAAACATCAAGAGAGAGAGAGAGAGAGGAGAGGGGGAAGGAGAGGGAGAGGGAAGGAGGAAGGGAGGGAGGAAGAGAGAGAACATGACTTGTAATGGAAATGCCAAACAATTTTTGTAATATGTTTGTAAATAATATCCCAAATTTTAAGGCAAGTTTATTCTTCAGAAAAAGACCCCTACCCCAAAATCCCATGATACATTCAATGTGAAAAAGATTCTTTACCAAATAATTAAATAGAAAACGTGATCTCATGTAGAGATAGAGTTCAGATCTTAGAAAATGTTAATTGTGAGAACTAATGCATTTCAAAGGTACTTGTGTATAAATGAGGCCGTATTAGAGTTCTCTAGAGGAAGGACATATAGAATAAATTTATGCCTATTAAATGGAGATTTATTAGATTATCTCACATTACACGATTTGGATCCAATTATATTTGTCTTTATCTTGGAGAGGCTGTGAAGCTGATAGCCATTCAGTTCTTGAGGCTGCATGCCTCGGCAGACCCAACTCGGTGCTGAAGGACCTGGAGGATTCCTGGAAAGCAACTGGTCCACAGTCTACTTTGGAAGCCTCAAGAATCAGAGTTCATGCACCAGTGAAGTGTTGCAGCACCAGCAATGGCATCCACAGTGGGGTTAGATGAATTCACAAGTAGAGTAGATGTACTTATCAGCAAGAAGCAAAGGCAATGAGGCAAAAAGCAAAGCTTTTTTCCTCTAGGACCTTTAATCTGGCTGCCACTAGAGAAATGCTGTCTGCCCCCAAACGATCTGATCAAGAAAATCTGTTACAGGTAAGCCTTACCTGTTAATTGATTCCAGATCCGGTTAGTTGACAAACAGGATAAAACCTCACCCCCTAGTTCTTATAAAAGCACAGTCTCTTTCATGTGTCTGTGTTCTCCTGTTGATTTCTATAGCTTCAGTAGCCATATAAAGTGATCCCCTTTGCAGAATTAAATCAGTGTTTCCTTTTTATTTGTATTTGGTCATAAAATACTTGTCATTATCGTTTTACTTGCTGACAAGATCAAAAGGAGTAGTACCTGCTGTTTATGAAAAAAATTACTGGTGTATCTCAAACAAAAAAAGTAATTATTATTTCTTCCTGGTAGTGATTTCACTTTAGAAGATGATCTTTTGCTCAATAACTCCCTTTATAAAACACTACACCGTGTTTTGGAAGTCCTGGATATTAGGATCCTGTATAGGTGAGATATGAGTTTCCATCTCTAGCCTTTTCTCTCTAGTCTTACCTCTGGTCCCTCGAAGATTGAATGATTGTAAAACTTCCTGATAGAGAGTCCTACTTATTTTGATATGCTTTTGGTGCAGGCAACGGAAACTGATTCTGATCTTCTCTTCATTTTTGTTAATTAGTTAATCATCTGCTTGTATTCTCAATAGAAGACCTTTCTCACCTGCCTTCCCTTGCCTTGTATTCTTTTACTCCCTCCTATTTTATGCTTAAGTGTTCATTGAACTGAATTTTGTCAGGTTAAATGCAGTTCATAATTCATATGGTTTATTTTATTACTAGATTAACTTGATCATCTACATACTAAGTAGTTGAAAACTAGGTTAAGGCTTCTAATAATAAGAACAGAAAACACATCTAATATTTTTAGTGTTCTACAAACCATTGATAGACAGTGGCTGAAGAGACATTCATCAATCACAAAGAAAGCTGTTTCCATCTTGGCCTCCACAGGAAGTAGGCCTTATTGACCCAGGAAGCAGTGTGGTCATGTTATCTGCACAGCTTCATTCTTGGGCTAGTTTCTGTATGGGAATGTAGAGCTATATAAAGTTTGTGGCACTGAGGTCATCACTGAGGACATCAATTGCTCCATTGTTGTATTTTACCCTTTCATCTGTTTCATGCAAATAAAAGTATTACCGGAAATCTTTGGGAGTGTTGCCTTTATGATAGCACATCTCTTCTTACCCTAATGTGTTATATTCGAGTCTGAGATCCCCAAGGAAGGTACGGTGTAGCCTGTCTTGATTTGTGAAATGTTGTCTTGTAGACTCCTAATGAGTGCTCGTGGGGGTCTGTGACAAAGTCTGATTAATTGCTTATGGTGTTTTCTTATAACTTCAAGCAGATTAGCATGTTCTTTTTGGTGTTTTCCTTGCTATCTTTTATTTTGGGATGGTCATACTTCTCAACAGTCAAGGAGCTGGTGTGGTGGTAAACACTGTTCACTATTCTCAACATTTGGGAAGCTAAAGCATCAGGATTTCATGTCTACAGAGTAAAGAATCTGCCTCCCACCTAACCCCTTAAAGATAAGATCAATTTGAATAATTAAAAATGCATGTGTCTGAGCTAATTCACCTATTGCTCTGCTCCCTGTCTGTAAATATATTAAAATCAATGTGCTCATGTCTAGGTCGTAGCCCCACCTCTTACTTTTTTTTTTTGGTTTTTGAGACAGGATTTCTCTGTGGCCTTGGAGCCTGTCCTGGAACTAGCTCTCTAGACCAGGCTGGTCTTGAACTCACAGAGATCCGCCTGCCTCTGCCTCCCGAGTGCTGGGATTAAAGGCGTGCACCACCACCGCCCGGCCCACCTCTTACTTGTTAAAAGCAGATTTAAAATAGTGTTTATGGGGAAAGAAGCAGGAGAGGGTGGGGCATATGTAAGTGTTGTTCTTCTTTTTTTATTTGAATTACGATTAGTAGGGAGAATTCCAGTGGGGCAAATGGTCATTAAAAGTCTGCAAAGCAGGTAATTAAATATAAGTGCGATGGAGGAAAAGCACTGTAATAGATAATCAGTGTTTATTAAGTTGGGCTATTTGTTTGTTGTGGTATGTAAAACTTGTGTATGCAGAGAAAAATGTCTTATAACAGTCTTGCTTATTAATATAAAAGCCCAAACTCTTGTAAGAAGATATAACGCTCTGAAGTGGTCCAGCTTTCTAAGTGAATGTCTAGATTACTGTTATGTGGCTACTGGAAGTAGTGCAGTTTAGTTAAAATAAAAGCATTGTCAGGACTTTGTCAAAGCTTTGAAAATTAAGAATAAGTCACGGTGATTCTGAGTGTAGGTATATATAGCCACTTTCTTGTCTAAACCTGTGATATTATTTTATACATATTTGTCTAGCTTTAGAGGTCATATATGAGGTATGTAGTTATAGGAATCATAGTTTCTGTTGTGTGTTTAATCAGTTAGGTAGAGGGTTGGTAGTATCTAATTGGTTCAGTTGATTTAGATATGAACTTCATATGACTAAAGTCTAAACCGCTTTCTTCTTTTGAAACCCCTTTTCTATTTAGCTATGCAAATATCTCCCATCGTGGTTTTACATGAGGCATACAGGTACAGATGCAAAGATCCAGGATCACCAAGTATAAAAGCTGTAGCATATTTCAAACATCTTCAAAAGTCACATGCAAAGTGTGATCTTTAAAAATACCTTTGATAATTTCATACAGTGCGTTTTGACCATATTCACCCCCAAATCTGCCCCCCTTAGCTCCTTTCAGATCTATCTCCAGTCATATATATACATAAACTTCATATATATATATATATATATATATATATATATATATATATATATATGTAATTTCTGCATGTGGAGCCTTTCAGTGGAGCATAGCCTACTAGCAAGAGGCAATACCATTAAAGAAAACTGACTCCTTTCCCCAGAAGCCATAAGCTTTCTATAGTTTCTCAGGCAGGGGTGGAAGTTCATGAACCCTGTCTCTCTCCATGCTAGAATTCAATCTTGTGTGCATAATGATGCTGCAGGTTTGGGAATACAGCAGGCATGGCATGACCGGAAAACGCTGTTTTGTCCCAGTCTTCTGTGCCCTCTGGTTCTTAACAGTCTTTTCCACACCCTTGTGCATGGGGATCCATTAATGTTGGGGATGGGTTGTGATACAGATGTGCTGTTTATGGCTGAGCACTCCACAGACACTTATTTTCTGTAGCTTTCCAGTTGTGTCTACATTAACCAAGGAAATGTCACTGTTGAGATTTGAGAGATGATTTTTTGATCTTTTTGATGTCTACAACTTTTGCTCTTCCACATTGTACTAACACACCTGAAACATTCTCTGATTCCTTACCAGAATTAAAGACCAAGTACTGTTGTCATTCCAAGAATGGGGTTGATGTTTCTTAAATAATTTAATGAGCACACCTATTACAGAATTCAAATTTAATACACATGCATACACACACTCTCTCACACATATATGCATATATATACACACACAAATAATCACACACACTTATGTGTGTGTGTGTGATTATTTTTGAGACAGGGTTTCTCTGTGTAACAACCCAAGCTGCCCTGGAACTAGGTCTGTAGACCAGACTTGTCTCAAACTCATAGAGATTCACCTGCCTCTGTTTCCTGAGAGCTGGAATTAAAGGCGTGCACCACCACCGCCCCGCCCCATCTAAATATTTTTATTTAAGCAGGTATGAGCCTGATTACTTTTATGACCTTCATGATGTGAGTTTTAACTACATACATACATTTCAAATTATCACTTATGAGAACAAGATATCGTGTTAAATACCATTTTAACAACTACAGTTCATAGGCATTGTTATTGGAATATATGTTGCATGTATGTCATTATTAAATTCATTTCAAAGAGTAAAATAATTGTATTTTTAAAATACTCAATTAATTGAAAAATCAAAATATATTCTAAGCCTGTTTAGATCTGAAGCAATGCCCTCTTTACTTTGTAGCATTGTCTTCCCAAGATAACAACATTAAAAAACTAGCAATATCTGAAATGATTATAGGTAGAGAAATAAGACAGAATAAATTTTTAAATAAATAAATTTCAATAATAATTAGCTTTTCGTGCATAGATTCTTTTTAAGATGGTGAGAAGTTGTTAATGCTATTCCTTGGTATTTTGTACAATCTTACCCCTAGTTTTATTTGTATTTGTTTTTCGAAACAGGGTTTCTCTGTGGTTTTGGAGCCTGTCCTGGAACTAGCTCTTGTAGACCAGGCTGGTCTCGAACTCACAGAGATCCGCTTGCCTCTGCCTCCCGAGTGCTGGGATTAAAGGCGTGCGCCACCAAAGGCTGGGCTTACCCCTAGTTTTAGAATCTTCTATTTTAGACCAATAGAGTTACTCTGAAGGATAAAGACATTTAGGCCCTAACAACTCAGGTTTTTCTTTTTTTTTTTTTTTACTTGTTACTGCTACAATGTTGTGCAATGGTTTGTAAAATTATTGCAACTAACTGCCTAACATAATAAAACTCAGTGTTGAATATGGATTAGTGTATCCTGTGAAGAATAAAAAGTTACAGTGAATTCAAAGTGAAACTTTAGTTTTCGGTGAATAAAAGCAGAGGACATTAATTGACTGCTAAGGCAACATCCATCGGATTTCCAAAGGGGGTGCAGTTAATACCGCGAACCTGAGCATGTGAGTATCTGCTAGGTCATTTTTTTTACCTATATGAAGAGGTACACCATTGAATGGCACTAAAAGACAGTATTTAATTGTGAGACAAACTACATTCCCTAAGATTCTGAGTATATACCAAGTAAGAGCTTTCATTTTGAAAACTGCAGTATAATGATAAAACTCAATTGAAAAAATAGCATTTCAATGGCCAGGTAATAGAATGTGGTTATAAATTTCCTCTTGGATGATTTTTTGCAACTAAAAATCACACAGGGTTTTACCAGATTTTTATACTTGCTTCACTATTGAAGTCATAGAAAATTCTTCTTTTTTTTATGCAGTTAAAAGTTAGCAGATGCCACAGAGATTGTGAAGATAAGTTCCCAACTTCTTCAAGTAAGAAATTTGTGCCTCTGAAGCACCTAATCAGTATACAAGTACATGTGTTAAAAATTCACGTCTGCACGCCAATCAGATTCTGCACTAAAGTGGTGCTTACTGAGTACATGGTCCTCTTTGCATGCATAAGCCAAATTTCGAGTGTTTTTATGTATGTACATTTTTGTGAACACATGCAGGCACATGGGAGAAATCATTTTGTTCAAATTGTTAAAATTCTGGTCTTATTATTATTACCATTTATATATCCTAATCTTTTATTCAGAGTATAGGGAACAGCATTGTTGTTTTTAATGATATCTCATTTTATGCATATACACTATTTGGTTGGCCAATTCTGTGTTGATAGTTTCTCCTTTTCTGCATTTAAAATAATTCTCAAAGAACATCTTTCTTCATATACTCTCTAAAGTGATTATATTCAAATTGATTTTCTACAGTTTTATTTGATTATCCTATATATAAAAACTAATGTGATATACTGAATTACGGAAAATTAGGGGCAAGAACATGCATAAATGAAAAGCTACCCATGAATAGCGTCCATCTATTTTGATTCTTTATTAGTCTGCCTTCCATACTGTAACCCGGTGAACCTTCTTATTTCATTATACAGTTCTGGCATTTCTAGAAAGTGCTGCAGAGAACAGTGCTTCTCAATCTCAGCAGCATGTTAGGGTTATAAAATTTTGATTCTACACTGCAGCAATTAAATCAAAATCTCTAGGGGGGAGCCCAACCTTGGTGAGGCACACTAGATGATCCAGATGCAGCAGATGCTGAAGATGCCTGATTCTGAGAGTGTTTCCTGGGGTAAAACAGATGCTTAAGACAAAAATCGTCCAATAAATGCCAGCAGAAAAAATGCCAGTAACTTAATCGGTCTTCAGAAAGTTAGGACACGTGATGCACATATCTATGTGGTGCTTTTTCAGAATCAGAAACTTCAGGTCTGTGTTTCTGGGCTGAGTTTGGTTGGTGGAAATAGACGGAGACGTGGTAGAGTGTTGGTATTCCTCTTGTCCGCTGGCTCAGCTAGTGGCACTTCTTTGAAGTATTTGTCTTAGGTGCAGGTTACACGTTCTTTTGATGCCTGCCACTCTTCAGTCTGTGTTTCTCTCTAGAGGCTCCTTCAGTCCCCACTCCATCCCTAGAGGTTAGGTGCAGTGCTAACACAGTTGGCACTGCCTCAATGCTGGCCCTGTGAATTAATGATTAGCACTTTGAGAAGTAAACGGAAATTTGGGGCTAGAGATTACAGCATGGGACCGGATTATTCTTGTTTTTGCCCTTTTAAGGCTCTCATATGCCAATGTAAAAACAGAGTGTGTTGGATTTGGAGAAATCAAAAACTATTTCTTTTTTATTTATATTTTGTACAGGGAAACCCTTTAAACAGTTTGGGGTAACTGTAAATTTTCATTTATATATATATATATATATATATATATATATTGTGTGTGTATGTATATATGTATACATATACATATGTATATAGAGAGAATAACAATAGCAAAAAGACTATCACAGAGAAAAATACATTTAATATACTAAGAAAATGTATTAGTAAGGCAAAAGATCATCTAGTTTTTTTTTTTTTTTTTGGTTTTTCGAGACAGGGTTTCTCTGTGGCTTTGGAGCCTGTCCTGGAACTAGCTCTGTAAACCAGGCTGGTCTCGAACTCACAGAGATCCGCCTGCCTCTGCCTCCCGAGTGCTGGGATTAAAGGCGTGCGCCACCATCGCCCGGCTGATCATCTAGTTTTTTATTTCCAAAGCTGACTTGATATTTCAAACAACAATTCGGAAGAGATCTGGATCTCATGAGATTCAGAAAGTTGGTAAGAGCTGCATGAAGTGTTAAGTCTCTGGATCAGTTTAGCTTTGGGGAGACATTGTCAGAACTCTGTAAGAAAGTTTTCTAAAGATATAAAAGTTATAATTTTTAACATGTAAAATCTAGCAGGTCCGGTATGGCTTGAAAAAGAATAAGAATTTTTAAAATTATGTTGAAGGTAAAACTACAGTGTAAAGTAGCTATTCCAATTACTGATTGAAGCATGGAGTATTTCCATGTATTTTGTGGGTTTTAAGCTGTACATTTGAGGAAATGAAGCAATGACCGATGTTTCAAAGTTCAGTGACAGTATGCAGGTGATTACAGCTCTTGTCAGATTTAGCAGTTAAGACGCCTAGCAGAAGCTCACAGAACACAACACACTCTCATAGTTGTCTTTGTAGACATTTTTTTTCTCCTTTTGCTTTTTTGTTTGTTTTTGGCATTGTTTTTCTCTTATCGGTCTTTTGTTTGTATGATTTGATTTCTGTTTCTGTGGATTTTATGTGTAGGTATAGGTGTGTTTTTTTCACCTTTTTTTTTAAAGAGAAAGCACAAAAAGTTGGGTGAGTGAGGAAGATCTGAAAGGAATTGAGGGAGGGGAAACGGGATCACAATGTATGAAAAAGGCTTTTCCAAGAAATAAGGAATAAACTTTCTCATTCCTCTTTCCCAGTTATGTCATTTCTGCCTTTTTCTTTCCTTTTGTTTTTGTTTGTTTGTTTACCTTTTGAGACAAGCCTTGCCTGTCCTGAAATTCATTTTGTAGACCAGGCTGGCTTGAACTCACAGATCCTCTTGCCTTTGCCCCTACAGGGCTGGGATTAAAGGTGAGCATCACCAGACCTAGCCTATGTCTTCCCTCCCTTAGTAGTGCCCGTTGAACCAAGGCCACCTTGTTCATGATACACACGTTTGATCTACCACTGGCTGAAGTGCCTGTCCCTTTCAATTCTAGTTTTAGATTCCAAAAGTTGCCCTACTAGGCCTTGAATTCCCCCTGTCACTCAGACTTCAACTTCTGTTCCTCCTACCTCGGCCTCTCATTGGTTGGTGATACTGAATATTTAAAAAAAAATAAGATATAAATATTAGTTTTCAGTTAATAATAATTTACTTCAATAAATAACTTATTCCATGTATTTAGATGCATACTTTTAGATATATACTTCTAATTTTTTTTTCAAATTTTCATGAGAAGAAATCCAATCATAAAATAACCTCATGAGGTCATTTTTATATGCCCTCTCTATAAAAGAATGAAGCTATCTTTGTGCAGGTTAAATTTATCCTTCATTTCAGTATTTATTCTTTGAGCCTCTTCAGCGTCCTTGTGTTGTCATTTTACACTGACTACCAATTCTGTAAAAGTGTCACTTGGAAGGTCTCTTTCTCTCAGAAGAAGAAAGGTGATATTTGTGGTATCAAGTAGCCATTAAAGCAGAGTGTATAGACAAATACTGGTCTGTTGAGATTAATTTTCTTAAAAAAAAAATAAGCTAAACAACCTATTGAAATAAACAAATACAAACACAATGTAAATTCCTTTAGTTTCAGTTAGATAAATGGCTTTTTCAAAGACTCAGGTATGGAAGACATATTCCCCAGCGCAGTGTGCAATATTAAGAGGTGGGACCATTACAAAGTAATTGGATTCTGATGGTCTTATCAGTTGCTGGTTTCATCACTGAATGGACTGTGGGGAGAGGGTGGGTACTGTCAGATGCAGGCTGGCTGGAGGATGCAGATGGCTGGGTTCCGTGCCTCTGGGGGCTGTGTCCTGTTTCAGGCCTCATTGTCTCCTTCTGCATCCTCACTGTCATGAAATGAGCAGACTCACCTACATCCTCGCATGATACCACTTGTTCGTCAGCCCAGCAACACCGAGCCATGTGACTGTAGATGGAAGCCTTCTAAGCTGTGGCCCAAAATAACACTTGTTTTAGCTTTGGCTTTCTCAGGTGATTTTCACAGTCTTGAGCAGCTAACACATACATCATGCTTTTTAGCATGTGTTCTAATAATACCGTTTCTCACTTTTTGACTATAGAGCAATCGAATCACAGTGCCAGATGAGTATCATTCAGAGATGTGGTCTAGAGTTATACAACTACAGTATCTTCTATTCTAATTTTCGAGTATTTCATGAGTTGACAAATTTAGGATTAATAAATAGTATCTTCTTAATAACCTTTAAATCCAGCGAAACATGGCATCATTTTTTTAATAAGGACAGTATCACAGATTTTATAAGGTTTGGAAATATCATTAAAGTAGAATTCTGTTGCTGGTGTACTGCCCTTGAGATTAGTCACCTGTTCTCCCATTTTACAGATGAAAACTCTAATCCTGAGATTTAAAAGTGCGGTGAGCCATTTGCAGACTCTGGAGTCTCTACTCCATGTTCACTGAGCTTTTAATTAACCAGGGTCAAATGTTTGTTATTTATGATTTCCCTTTCAAGTGGCAAACTCAGAATTTATTTTTCTTCAACAAACCCAAAATTATGCTCTCCTTGTACTCTGAAGCTGTCCAGAGGATTTAGAAATGGAAATGATGTTAACATAGTCCAAATCTGAAGATACCTGGTCCAAGTATTTAGATTATATTAAGGTAAATGTCAGGTCTAGAAAAGAAAGGATAGGTTTTTGTGAAACCACTGCAAGTATGAACATAGCACCCCCCAAATACGTAGAGATGGCCACATACTGACCTTTTTATTAGGAATCCATTCAAACTAGATAGAAATAATACCTGTGTGGTTTAGCTACCTATTTTCTGCTATTTTTATTTATTATGTGTGTGTGTTTGCGTGCGTGTGTGTGTGTGTGCATGTATGTGTTTGTATGTGTGTGTGCATGTGTGTGCATACATGAGACAGTGCACGTGGAGATCAGAAGACTGCTTAAAAGAATCAGTTGCGTCTTTCAACTGTGTAGGATTTGGGGTTGAACTCAGGTCCTAAGTTTTGGCGACAAGTGGCTTTACCTTCAGTGAGCCTCTCGTGAGCCCTAACACACTTATTTCTGACTTTACTATTTTTATCTCCAAGAGTAGATTTGTGTAATTATAGCTTCAGGCTTTTACATATAACTTCTATTCAAAAACTCAAATACATTGACCCTAAGGAAGTTAATTTATTATAGTTCAAAATCAGGGAAGCCCGAATAATTTCATGAAAAGGGTTAGTGTGCCATGTGCCTGCATTTAAAAGGGTCATGGGAGACCTCGGGAGAAGTACTTGCTTAAGGTCATATACTTAAATACAGGACATTTATATCAAAACTCTAATTTACATATGCTTATAAAATATAAAGAGAGAATAAGAAGGAAAACTGAAGGGTGATCTTAATAAATTATCCAAATAAACACAATGTTATTGTGCATTAGGCTCTCTCATCTAAGAATAGAATCTAAGAATAGACTTCTAGGCAAAATTTGATAATGTTATCACCTAATAATAATAAATTCATTATTACTAGTGACTAATGGATATAATTTTAAGGCATGGGTTTATTGAAGTGTTTCACAGCTTGTTTTTCTACCCTCTATAAATGTGAAGATCCCAAATAAAAAAAATTATAGTGTGAGTTTGAGAAGAATTTGGGAAGAAAAGACATTGTATAGAAGTGGTGCCTTTGAATGAAGTTATGGAAGGATGTAGTGGGGGAAAGATTGAAGAGTCTGAACTGGGCTTCTACTTCCCTTTTAAACAGATACTTAATCATTTATGTCCTTGTGAGCCAAGCAGCATTCTCGCTATTGTAGGATCTAACAATGACCCAAAATGACAGTGCTCCCTGCCGCCATGAATCTTGCTTGTTGGTGGTATGTAGGCTACTACAGGCAACTCATCAGAACAGGATAGAGGGGGAGAAGGAAGTCGTGGAGAAAGGGGTGCAGCAGGAAGTTTGAAGGTCTGCTCTGGGTGTTTCTGTGACTCCATCTCAGTCATGAGCTGTTCCTTCATGTCCTCCTACAGCTCGGTCTGTTTACCTCTGCATTCTGCAGTATTGCCTCATTCTGATTTCTCTTGTTAAGCCCAAGTTATTTATCCCCAAACGAGTTCACGGAGCCAGATTTCTGATGTAAAGGAGTCTTTAATCTACAAACTCAAGTTTGGACCTCACTTTTCCAGCACCCCAGCATGATGGTTACAGAAAGTGTGGCAGTGAACCCTGGGAGGGTAGGACTTTTAAAGGGAAAATGCCATAATCAGTCCCCTGGATGTTGTCACCTTGGATTTGAGTAAGGAGGTCAATGTAGTTTCTGAAACTATTGTTCAGTTTTGGGGCACGAAAACCCTAACACAGAGCCATTAATAACTGACAAGGTCTCTTCAAGGACAGGCTGCCTCTTAGAAACATCTGGACCTTGTTAAATTTTATGACCCTGCTCCCTAGCTCCTTAATTGGCTATTTTCAGGGTATCCGTTCATATTCTGCTATCACTGCACATTTCTGGGGCTGAGATCAGCTCACACTCATTATATGGCTTCAGATGAAGCCCCTTCATTAAAATGGAGTTTGCAAAGTCAGATCCTTACACTCACAGGTGGTCAGTCCCCCACCCCTTTCTCCCTAGTTGATTCTGGTCAGTTTGGGTCACTGATCTTTGTATCTCAGAGCTCACTGTGATCCTGATCTATGCAATGCTCTATCAATGAGCAAAGATCACACTTTTCTGGAAGTTAAGATCAGTTATTTGGAATCATGCATCTTGGGACTGACCATTCTACTTTGAAAAGTGAAAATGGAATTTGGGGTTGGTGTACGATTGCCCGCTGAAAGTGCAAGCCCCAATACTAGAACAAGAAAAAGGGTTGCAGAATGAGCTTCCTCCACTTCCCCCAAATGATGTCCCTCATCTTTGAGCTCTGCCTTTTATAAACTGAGCTTCAAATACTTCATTGTCAAAACATGAACTTCCATAGGTCTATCATCCCATATCTTTATTATAATGCAGTAATTGCACAAATATGATCAGATTATTAGCTATTTTAGATCCTTTTTAAATTGTAGGGGAATCTCACTGTAATTTTTAGATGTTTTATATAAACATATTTTGAGTCACAGAAGTTTGTCAAAAAACTGCTCGCTTTGTGGGTCTTCTTGGACATTTAAGGGAAATTCCTACACTTGACGTCTATGCGTATAAATATTCTTGAGTTAGTGCCTGGAGAACTCCTCCAGATCCTCCAGTTTCCATGACAAGTACCGCTTCAAGTTCCTTCAATTCCCTGCAGATCTGTAGTGTGGGAGTAAGAGAGTGAGCGTCCGTGTGTGCTTTGTTCAAACAGTTAAAATTAAATCCCATGAGTTCCCCACAGCAGTCTCACATTTACTCGACCCAGCGTCACCTCTGGTATTTGCTTCAGCAAACCTCTTGAAACACAGAACTGCCGTGTTTATTTTAAAAGTGTATGCAGAGTAGTTTGAGCGGTATTGGCACCTACAGTAAAAGCCAGGATGAAAACGGAACATTCTAACACTGAGTATGGGCTCTGATGAAGCCCAGTGTGTCAGCTCTCAAGTATTATAATCTTCCACCTAAAGATATCCAACTGTACTGTCTCCTCCCCAAGCTGTTTGCTCTGCTAGCCACGTAAGAATTTAGCGGAGCTATGTTTGTGTCTGCTGCCACATTGCCACTTCTCAGGACTTTTTACTTAGCAATTATTGTAACTACCATATGATCTTCTGAGATAAATATAATAGTTCAGCAGTCACACTATTGCACGTCAGAATAGATGACATTGCTATAATATACAGATTTGTCACCATGAGCAGCAGTGCTGCCCATGTCTGTTGGGTTATATTAGTGCTGGATAACTGAAGATGGAACTGAAGAGATAAAAAGTAATAATGTAGACTTTGATTTGGTCATTCTAAACATTTCATTCAAAGCCTTAATGCCACACCTGCCTTAGTGTTAGAGATTACAATAGCTGTGCCACTGTCATGCGTTCCCACAAATAGTTACAGGATAAACACTTGTGTTTTCGTGATCATGGGATGGGGTGCATGTTTGTCTGCAGTGCGAAAAGAATGAAGCAGAATTCAGTATTTAATCTTTCTAAATCTTAAACTATAGCTCACACTGAGACAACTACCTGTAGTTAAAGTGCAGAAAAAAGATGCATGCAGAGAGAAAGAAACCAAAGATAGCAAGGCAAGTCACTTTCCTGGGAGGTTTTCTTACAGTTCTGAGTAAGATAAGAGATTGACAGAACTAACCCTTGTTTTTCACATCTTGGAAAAATGCTCAGTTTGGTATTATACTGAAAACTCACACGCTCAAACAACAATGTGGAATGAATATTTTATAGAGCGACATGAGTTTACTAGTCAAATAAATTTCCTTTCCACAGTCTCTATAGTTTATTCTGTAAATCAGAAGAGAATAACTTATGTTCCAATTAACAGTGTGTCAGAGAACAATCTTACCCGATTTAAGTATTATGGATTATTTGTCTAACTTCATGTATTTCACATATGCACTGCCTTAGCTGTAAGAAGAAAGAAGAAAACATCCAGGGACCATGCATAATCATATAATTAATCTCTGGAAAATATTTTGAAAAGCATATAATTTTTGTAACAAAATAGTGCTTTGACTTGCATATTTCTTTTACAAAGAGCACCGTGACTGGGTTATGATGGCTGAGTAAACAATGCTGTAGAACTGGAGGGAGAGAGAGCTAGTCGGGAAAGGCATGTTTCCTCTTCGGCCAGTTTGCTGTTTGCTGCTCCCCAGTTGATTGTACTCATCCTCTTTGGGTTAAGACACAGCCTAAAATGCCCCCTAGAAACCTTAAGAAATGACAGCCTTGACGTGTGGCTGTAGGAATTGGCAGGACTTTGTCCTGCCCTATTAAAGCCATGATGATTTCAAATGTTTAAAATAGAGTGTAGACACTAATATGAATGCAGTTTTGAGGTGTCCCTTCCTCAAATCCTCCTGTCTTAGATTTTACCCAAACAGAACTTTTTTTTTGATGTAATCCATTCTGAACACCAAGAAATCAATCACAACTGAATGGTTGAGCTATTGAAAATTAATCATCTTTATTTGTGCAGGAGGCTGACCAGGTCACATCTCCAGTTCATCTAGCAGGTTGAAAGGATGGGGAAGTCCCAGCACCATATACTTTGGGTTCTGCTAAAAAACAATCCTGGGCTTTAAAGAAAGGAAATAGTGAGAATGGATTAAGATCTGATTACTGAAAGCTATGAGTAGATGTATTTTGGTCTGTTAATGAACTGCCTATCTATGACTCCCAAAGCAAAAATAATCAACAAAAGAAGGAAATAAAGCACTCACATAACCTATTCAGCTCCACCCTTTGAGTGGAGACTGCTTTTTCATTTTCCAGCTGCCCAGACCCAAATAATTAAAATACTCTTTGGCCAATTTTTCAGGCATATTCCTTACTAACTCTTACATCTTAAATTAACCCAGTTCTATTAATCTATGCATTGCCACAAGGCTGTGGATTACTGGTAAGGTTCTGGCATCTGTCTTCTTTGGCAGCTACATGGCATCTCCCTGACTCTGCCTTCCTTCCTATATCTCTGTTTGGATTTTCCGCCTTGCTGTATTCTACCCTGCCATAGGCCAAAGCAGCTTCTTTATTAATCAATGGTAATAAAACATATTCATAGCGTACAAAGGGGAATCCCACATCACCACCCCTCCCTTTGGAAAGAATAAGCTAGACCAATGAGAGACTTACCATGAGAAGGAGCAGAGCTTCCTTTATGGAACTTGTCCTAGATTTTTGTAACTGGAATTACTCGAGTAATCATCATTGCTCACTGACCCTAGAGGTAGGTTGGTGGCCAGAAAGCCCCAGGGATCCTTACTTCTCTGTCCCCACCCAGTCTTTTACTTGGGTTCTTGGAATTTGAACATAGGGACTATATAAAACATTACTACCACCTCAAAATGGATAAGAGAGTTTCTTCTGGAACTAAATATTGTGGCATGGGCATAGGGTTCTAGATTAACCCAAACTCCTTATTCCAAGACATTGCTGGTTTGGTGGAGTTTTTATAACAATAAAACAAAGGAAATCATGAAGCAAGGCGTTTTTTTTTTTTTTTTAAGAAAAACATTAGTGAAAACGTTAAGTAGATTGGTAAAGGCAAATCCAGAAAATCTCTGCTGCAGGTATTCTTAGCCAATTGGTTGGTAGAAACTACATTTTTGGTGAAGATATGCTAAAAGGTTTTATCTGTTAGTTCCAGGATTTGGGCCTGTTGTAGAGGTGTCCAGGTCATGGTGGTTTAGTGGGCTAAAGACAGTTTAAGATTAACTATGGTTTTGCTGTGGACACTACAAAGTACAAACCTCTTCGCTTTCTCTGGAATTCTACTCAGCTAATCAGTTTTGCAGAGGTTTGAGTCAAGTAGAAGTTAGTTTCTCTTTAGGACTTTGTCTCAGAGACATAATCACTGCTTCTGAGCTCAGCTCCTGACGGAAATGTGGGTGAGGATGGCTCAATAGGTAAAGGCACTTGCTTTCAGATCTGACCATCTGAGTCCTTGTGACCTGGGGACCAATGAACTATGAATAAGAGGAAGACCCCACAGTGTATGTGTAGACACCACACACACACACACACACACAGAGAGAGAGAGACACACACACACACACAAAACAAGTAAATGTATTGCTATTAATAAAAATTGGTTGAAGTGTGTGCTTAGTTCTTGGATGACCATTTTCAGTCTTTTACATCTTATGCTTTGCAACATTTAACTCTGCATTACACTCCTAAGCAAGCCAATGCTTCTTGTTCTGAACACAGACCCATGAACACAGAGGAGCTTGATAGCCACTCGCCCTCAGTACTCTTCTGAGTGTACTTTTAGATTCTCTAAACTTTTCTTCCAGTTGCCAACCCTCCCTTGGAATAATAAGTTCTTGGTATCTTTCTGTGAAGGCACTGTTTGGTCTTTGGCGATTTGTGACTATGATTCAGATGACTAGGGAAGGGTGTGGGAACCACAGTCCAGGGTGTACTGGGCATTTATTTTCCCACAGAGGTCTTCGTGGCCTTCTTGCTGGAATCATAGTTTTTGCACAGGAAAGTCATTTCCTGTGCTTGTATGGAAGACACAGGCCACCCCACTATGCTCAAAGTTCAGACATTTGCAGCCAGTTCTGTTTATTGTTCTGTTATTAATGTTAGTATTAAAAATAAACTGTAAAGTTCTGCTTTTACTAGACTCTATAAAGAAACTATAAATGCCATCTAAAAATTAACCCCACTAGATTTAGTTTATGCTGTTTTTCCTATACATTGTACATATATTCTAGTAATTGGAATTTTTTATTTGGTCTTGAAAGCATTCATAATTTTATGATTTTTTCTAACATAGTTTGTGTGTCTTGTATATATTGTGATAACTTATATTTAATTGTAATGTCTGTTAAGCAACAGGAATATAAAGATGATGTCTGGAAAACCCTTGAGATATTTTTTTGCTTGTTTCTACTTGTTT
Organism: Neodon shergylaensis; assembly: GCA_025134845.1. Taxonomy (NCBI): domain Eukaryota; kingdom Metazoa; phylum Chordata; class Mammalia; order Rodentia; family Cricetidae; genus Neodon; species Neodon shergylaensis. The sequence continues at coordinate 1,273,062 of JABTXL010021554.1, read as the reverse complement.
TTAAAACTGTAGTCTTATATAAAATAATAATAATAAAAACTGTAGTCTGTTGCTATATTGTGAAGCATTATCTGGTATTTTGTCAAAAGATGTTGGAAATAGCAAGAAGTAACTTTGAAGGTAAAAGGAAAGTGTCTCATATAAAAATGTGATGCTTGTGAATTCTAATTTGGTCAGAACCTTTCAAGATTTTTTCTACATCCACTTACAGTTACTTACAGTATCACTAATGTCAGATTTGCACAAAAGTAGATATAAGTTTGTCTTAAAACTAAGTGATAGGCAAGTCTGGTGAGACAGTGTGACAGCTCAGTGGGTGTGTGCCCTTCACATGGCTGGGCAGGTCTGTGACTCTAGTGCTGGGGGCAGAGAGCAGGCAAGTCACCAGAGATTGCTAACAGCTAGGTGATGGTTGCAAGGTCCAGAGAGGGATCCTGTGGAAAATGATCAAGGAAGATATCTAGTCTCTGGCCTCCACATGCAATGGGACATACTATACATATACATACATTTAAACAGAGTGAGTCACATGAACTAACCATAGGTATTTAAAGACTGTGTATTAGATGGAGAATGTGTGTGTTAGGAAAGGCAGAGACTGCAAGATCAGGTCTGAGTAAAATACAACTGGAGGTAGCATTTTAAAGGAAGAAGATCTCATATCAGATTGTTTGGGCTTTGTTTGTGTTGTATGTATTCTCACAATACTACAATAATAGTGGCATGCATTTTGTTTAAAAAAAAGACAAAATAACACTGGGTTGTAAATAATTAATATTTCTGCCTTGAGCTATCTGCAGGTGACATCATAGCTTCAGTTTTAAACTATGAATGTTGAGTTTCCCTATGAGTGTTTTCTGGCTGAGCTTAATGGTATGAAACCTGTAATTTTTGAAACAAACAGAGCAAATTCCTCTAGGCAATACTGCTTTGTGTTCTGCTTAAGATGGTGAAGGATGCAGGAAGTATAATTTGTTATCCTTTTCATGGGATCACTACCGATATTGCTTACCCTATGGCACTTTTGAAGGAGCCAGCTTGCAGTTTCCTTGAAAACAGAACAAACATGGATTGAATAAAGACAAGAGCATCTTGACGTGGAAAAAAGTTTGCATTTTAATGTTTTCAGTTTAACCTGTGTTCCCAATTATTATTGCTTTAATTGACTCATGGTGCTTGTTATACCAATAGTTCTGTGCATATAAGATGGCTGAATCAATCCTTTCTCTCTCTGTCTCTGTCTCTGTCTCTCTCTCTGTCTCTCTCTGTGTGTGTGCTCTGTGTGTGTGTGTGTGTGTGTGTGTATGCCTGTTTGACCATGTGTTTGTAGGTGCATGTGTGTGGGGCCAGAGGATGCCACACATCTTGTTCCCCCTTTGGCCATAAGGCAGGTCTGTCTCTAAAACCTCCCCATTTTTGGCTAAGTTGATAACCAGCAAGTCCCAGCTATCCTCATGCCATCTTCTCTTCCCTGAGTGCTGATGTCATAGTTGCATGGTTAGACTTAGCTTTTTACATGGGCAGTGGGAATCCAAACTCAGGTCTCCACACTTAGAAGTGCTCTTACCTCTGAGCTATCTTCCCAGCCCCAATGCAGGCCTCTTACTGATATTTAAGAGCAGTGAAACTTTGTCTGACATGCATAACATATAAGTAATAGGAAATATTTTTCTTCTCAAAAGTAGTGGTTAATTGTAACTCATGCCAAGGTTGTGGCTGCCATTGCTGGTGACCTCTCAGATTGTTTGAGCCTGCTAGATGGAGTAACTAAACACCAAAGCTGTGACTGTTCATGGAGCTGCAGCCCTCACTTGTAAATCTGGCAGTTCATAATCTTAAATCTCTAAAAAACTGAGCAATACAGAGATGCCATTGATGGACACAAATTATCTCCTATTGCTCCATATTTGAAAATAGATCACTAGTTAGAAACTTTAATGTACAGTATAGAAATTATGTTAAAAATTTTGATTACTTTAAATTGTGTTTATTTGTTTAATGCAGCATTCCTATATTAAATTCAGGGCATATAAGTGAAGCATTTCAACTCTATAAACATTATACAGATTAGCAAACTCATAATTAATATAAATTTGAGAATTGTCAGGCTTTGGATATTTTCAGATGTGACTATAAAATGACAAGTAATAAAGTGGTCAATATTATTTTCTTGAGACAGTGAATATAATATATACATATGCCTTGTTATATTCTTCAATAATTCTAAGTGAATTGTTACATACTTCACAAACGAAAAATCTCCAGTAAGCTTATGTGTAAATACATAGCCAAAATTTGGCTTCATGCAGAAAAGTCTTAACATTAAAAACTCCTTTATTTTATGTTATGTTCATTAATGTTTTTCCTGAGTGTGTTTCTGCTTACCACATGTGTGCAGTGGCAGCAGAAACCACAAGAGAGAGAGATAGCGCCTCCAGAACTTGAGTTATTGTGAGCTGCCATGGAGGTGTTGGGAATCAGCCTGTGGTTGGTGAAAGAGCAGGCAGTGTTTTTAATCATTGAGCTGCATCTGTATCTCCAACCTGGAGATGGGAAAGGCCTAACTTCTAAAAAACATATATCGGAGTATACTACATGAGCATTTTCAAGAATTCTAACTGAATTGTATCCTAAGTAGTACTCTCATAGGAATCAAGGGCATGATAAAACGGATCATTTAAAAAGATTTTATTAAAAGACTAGTTAAAAATGTGGGCAGTGTTTAGGATAGGCAACAAATGAGGAAATAATGTAGACCAGTAATAGAGAAAGACTATGGTTCCTTAAGCTTGAAAAATGAGAGGAAGTTTAACACGGAAGGCCAGAAAGAAAGCCACAGCTGAGAGACTGCTACGGCTTGAATGTGAAGTACTCCCTCAGGTTCATGTATTTAAAAAGCTAGCTCCAGAGAGGGGTGTTATTTGGTGAGGTGGTGGGATGAATTTATATCTATCTATCTATCTGTCTGCCTGCCTGCCTGCCTATCTATCTATCTATCTATCTATCTATCTATCTATCTATCTATCTATCTATCTATCTTTCTATCATCTATATATCTACCTACCTATCTACCTAACTGTCTGCTACCTAATCTATCTAACTAATTATCTATCTATCTATCTATCTATCTATCTATCTATCTATCTATCTAT
>JABTXL010021554.1:1228151-1269900 GCA_025134845.1 Neodon shergylaensis | reverse complement strand
TATCTATCTATCTATCTATCTATCTATCTATCTATCTATCTATCTATCTATCTATCTATCTATCTATTGGACCTAGCTGGCAGATATAGTCCAAGGGGTGGGGTTAGTGTCACCCCCATTTTAGCAGAACAGTCTTCTTCCAGGAGGGCAGCTTGTGGCAGGCAGCTGCTTCTACGGACTGAGGACTTCCGTTGTGCCTTCTACGCCCACCTCCAAACCCTAATCCAGCATAATTTCCTCCTTCAAGTTGCACTGCCATGTGTCTAGTCATAACCCAAAGGAAAGTGACAAACACAAGGGTGTCATGCTTAAGGGACACAGGAAGGTACTGTAGAGTCAAGTCTCATCCATCTTCAACCCCAGCCTTCCATTTCTCCTGTAGCTGCCATGTATTTGCAAGGCAAACCCAGACTAGAAAGGATCTCATTGATGAAGTTCAAATAGAAGTGCCTGCTAGACCCCGGTGTACCGTGAATAGGAGTTGGGATTGGGTCTCTAAACACTAGGTCTCATCTCTCCTCGCTAGAAGCCAAGCACAGCCTGTTACTCATCAATCACTCACAAATCCTCTGTTGTAATTGCTATCGTATGTTAATTTTACCTAAAGCTGTTTAGATCCTTATAGAGCCTATGCTTATCTCCTTTCTTTGTGAAGAATCTCATCAAACTTATTCTCACGGCCATCTCTAGCTCTTTAACCATGATATCTACACATGATACCCAGTAATTTGTTGACAGAATAAATGAATTATTTATTAGACAAACATAAATTTAGAAAGACAAATTAAGCCAAAGTTAGCAAAAGAAAGAAGTAGTAAAGAACAGAGGACTAAAAAATGATTAGAGAACAAGAGAACAATTTTATTTTTATTTTTTTTATATATTTTTCTTTCTTTTGGGTTTTCTTTTTTTATGTTTATTTATTTATTTATTTATTTATTTATTTATTTATTTATTATGTATACAATATTCTGTCTGTATGCCTGCAGGCCAGAAGAGGGCACCAGACCCCATTACAGATGGCTGTGAGCCACCATGTGGTTGCTGGGAATTGAACTCAGGACCTTTGGAAGAGCAGGCAATGCTCTTAACCTCTGAGCCATCTCTCCAGCCCCAAGAGAACAATTTTAAAAAAATCAACAAAACTGGTGTTTTTTCTGGACAAAATTTTAACTAAGGCATCAAATAGGTGTATATGTGTGTGTGTATGTGTTATAAAACCAATAATACAAAGTATGAAGCGAGTGAGGTGGCTTAGGTTACACAACTGGGTTTAGATATTAAGCACAAGCATTTATGTCCCAAAATACTATGCTGTGACATACTATAAATCATAAATATGTAACATTTTGTCAATTAAAAAATTTTATAATATACACTTGTACAATTGTATTAGATTATAAATTTGATGCACATATTCATAATGTCTATAAACCTTCTCACGTGTTTAGTAGACCAGCATTTTATTTTGTAACAAATATCAGCATACTTTTTGGCAAGCACATTATCTCTGAAAAATAGCTCCTCATTAAGTTCATTTTGAAGAACTCTGTGTCAATATATCAAGATGGAAACAGTGACTGTACATGATAGGACTGCAAATAAGGAGATTTAGATCTTATTACATCAACTGAAGCTGATATTAGAAAATCATTACACTGTAGTTCATTTGCTCATCATCTTCAAGTAGCTTTCACGTGTGGTATTATAGCTGGACGACATTAAGTAAGGCAAACATTAGTCTTTCTTCCTCTGGACACTTGATAGGATTATTATTATCTGAGTCCTCAAATTATGCGTGGTCATGTTAACCAAGCAGGTATAAAGAGAGGTGATGCATTTCTGAGGACCAGCAATTAGGAATCACATCCTCTTCATGCATCCTGGCAGTTTATGCTATAGTAGTGGTAGGGGCCTCGTGGAAGGAAGATGAAGTAGAACAAAGTTCCTGCCTCCCTGAGATGAACTATAAAATGTGAGAGGCACTGAAATCACAAAGACTTAGTTCCCGTCTGTCTGGTCTCTGTTGCATGATGGAGCCGATGCAAAGTGATGCAGGATGAGTGTGACTAAGGTGGCTCCTCAGGAGTCTCAGCAGTTTGATTCTGCAATGAAGGAGACAATCAATTATATTTATTTATCTTTTTGCTGCATTGCCCTGGCAGTTTTGGAACTTCTGGACTCCAGTGATCCACACACATAGCTGAGAAAACAGGTGTCTGCCACCATGTGCAATAACAGCAGTCATATGAGTGGATTATCAAACAATCCAGCAGGTGCCCGCTACAGCTGTCAGCATCTGCAGAAAACAAACCAATTTGGTGAGGTTAGGGGACAGATTCATATGGTGTTGACACTGGGATTTGGTCTTGAAGAGGACATTAATAGATTTTTCAGTCAGAACACCCTTAAAGAAGCATTCTGAGAACAGTAGCATGGGCTTTGGCAAATTTCACAATAACAAGACTCAACAATTGGCACCATATTTATACTCATGACAGATATTTGGATCAGATCCAAAAGTGGAGGATGCACTGAGTTCCAATGCTGGATGTGAACACTAACTTGCTATCTGGGCCATCTTGAGTATGTTACAACACCGTCTACCACTCAGTTCCATTGGCTGAAAATGAGGGTGTGAACGAGTCACCTGAAGTGGCTGTGGAGGTTATAGGACATGAAATGTCCTATGGTGTAACAAAATGCTTTTCACATACGATGTGATCTTGGAATGTTCAAAGCATGGGTCTCACCATTATCGCTGCTAAAATTGTACAGGTCCTAACTTCAGATGAGGGAACATCTGAATAATGACACAGATGGAGGAAACTTGGGCAATAAAGGCATACGGAATTGTCCAAGAGGAGCAGGAGTTTACAAAACACCTTGACCTGGGAACTCCTCTGAGCAGCCAGACCTTGGATACCCTGAGGATTAGAAAGATTCTGGAACAGTTTATGAAATGATAGGCAACCAAAGTCTATCTAATTTTACTATTTTTTAATATATATTTTTATTTATTTATTTATTTATTTATTAAAGATTTCTGTCTCTTCCCCCCCCCTGCTCCCTCCCCTTTCCCTCCCCCTCCCCCAATCAAGTCCCCCTCCCTCGTCAGCCCAAAGAGCAATCAGGGTTCCCTGCCCTGTGGGAAGTCCAAGGACCACCCACCTCCATCCAGGTCTAGTAAGGTGAGCATCCAAACTGCCTAGGCTCCCACAAAGCCAATACGTGCAGTAGGGTCAAAAACCCATTGCCATTGTTCTTGAGGTCTCAGTAGTCTTCATTGTCCGCTATGTTCAGCGAGACCGGTTTTAACCCAGGCTTTTTCAGACCCAGGCCAGCTGGCCTTGGTGAGTTCCCGATAGAACATCTCCATTGTCTCAGTGTGTGGGTGTATCCCTCGCGGTCCTGAGTTCCTTGCTCGTGCTCTCTCTCCTTCTGCTTTGGACCTTGCGATTTCAGTCAGGTGCTCCAATGTGGGTCTCTGTCTCTGTCTCCTTTCATCGCCTGATGAAGGTTAATATTCAGGAGGATGCCTATATGTTTTTCTTTGGGTTCTCCTTCTTATTTAGCTTCTCTAAGAACCCAAATTATAGGCTCAATGTCCTTTATTTATGGCTAGAAACCAAATATGAGTTAGTACATCCCATGTTCCTCTTTTTGGGTCTGGCTTTCCTCACTCAGGATAGTGTTTTCTATTTCCATCCATTTGCCTGCAAACTTCAAGAAGTCCTTGTTTTTTACTGCTGAGTAGTACTCTAATATGTATATATTCCACACTTTCTTCATCCATTCTCCAATTGAAGGGCATCTAGGTTGTTTCCAGGTTCTGGCTATTACAAACAATGCTGCTATGAACATAGTAGAGCATATACTTTTGTTGTATGATAAGGCCTCTCTTGGGTATATTCCCAAGAGTGGTATTGCTGGGTCCATGGGGCATTTGTAAAATTATAAAATTATAAAATGGGGCACTGAGCTGAACAGAGATCTCTCAGCAGAAGAAGTTCAAATGGCCAAAAGACACCTAAGGACATGCTCAGCTTCCTTAGCGATCAGGGAAATGCAAATCAAGACAACTTTAAGATAGCATCTTACACCTGTCAGAATGGCTAAAATCAAAAACACCAATGATAGCCTTTGCTGGAGAGGTTGTGGAGAAAGGGGTACACTCATCCATTGCTGGTGGGAATGCAAACTTGTGCAACCACTTTGGAAAGCAGTGTGGCGGTTTCTCAGGAAATTCGGGATCAACCTACCCATGGACCCAGTAATTTTACTCTTAAGACTATAAATAAAGGGAGTGCTTAAGCGAATCAGTCCCCCAGAGCCGAAGAAAGGGATGATTATAGGGTCCCAAGTATCCCTATCATATAGAGGCCTGCCTTGTCCTTGGCAATCAGACAAGTGCATTTCAAACTTCCTGAATACATTATTGCAGTAGAAGTTGTCTGTTTAAGTGCTTATGGGTGTAGTTTTATGCCTTTCAGTGCAATATATTAATGCAGATGCAGGGTATGAGTAAGTAGGATCAGAAGAATGAGCATGACTTGCAGCTTTGAACTCTGCACCATATAGCTAGGTTTGTTTTGTTTTGGAATCATCTCCCATGTCTCTGGGTCTGGGTATCACAGTTAACAGAAAGACCTCCAAGTAGATCATTATCTCCTCTTCTTTGTCCAAAGACCAGGAGCAAGCCCAGTGGAAGAACAGCCATGCATGCTGTTTACCATGTACGGCTAACTACGCTTTTGTAGGCAATCAGCCATTTTGACTATACACTGCAGTGGGCTTTGGAATCAGTACCTTGGGTGCTGTTAGAAAATGTTCACCTGTGTTAAAGGCTATGTTAGATACAGAGTCTTTCTCATCTTCAGTGCTCTCATCTAAAAATAAAAAATGAAGATATTAAACATATCATCTTTGAAGCGACCCTGAAAGGATGAAATGATGAGGCAAGCTCATAATTTCCCAAAATTGTTAAACGAAGTTGAACATCTTATTTGTCAAGTCATCAATATGGGTTTGCATGTATGTTGTGACAATTTCCTCCTCAGAAGACATAAACAATGCCTGTCCCCTCCTTCTGCGGTCCCAGTGACAAACCAAAGTAGGATTCCTCCAGGGTTTACCCTAGGGACCCAATAAGTTGACTAGGCTAACTTACAGAGCACTGAGCTTATTTATGGAGGTGGTATGGACTGGGGGTCATTGACAAAAGAAGCATGAGTGACCACAAACGAGTCACACTGAATGTCTTCACCCAGTATAGATGACAGCTCTTCCCATGGCCAGCGGAGCTTCCTTGTTCACCTTCCTCAGCCTGTGTATTCTAGTACCTCCCTGAGGCACATAAATTGTGGGCCCTTTTGCAAGTTAAATGCTAGAAAGAGTGTCCGGGATACTCAGGTTAGGGTCTTACTGCTGGGTCCTATGGCTCTTCTCACTTCTCCTCCTATTAGGCATTGCTAGAAGCTGACTTATCATAATGGACACTTGCAGGTAGACATAGCTCATCTTCTGGAGATGACAGTTGTTTGGCTGGAAGAAAAAGTCCCCTAGAATATGCCACTCTTTCCTCTGGATCTTAACATTCTTCCCGACCTCCCTCTTCTGAAACTGTTCTTGAGTCTTGGAGGAGATAACATAGATGTCCATTCTCCTCTAACTCCAGTGGGGAACTGAACCCTTCATCAGTCTCTGTCTCTGGAATTGGTGAGTCTTGGAGGCAGTCCTTCTACTCTAAAGCACACGTGATCTAAAGGATCAAAACTGGAGACAGAAAAATATTGAAATAACCTATGAGTGCTCTCAGCCATTAAATGTGAAGTCTTTTTGTGGAGTTTAGGTTCAAACAGATAATGGGTTTTATCCTCAACCATTCATGTCGCTATTGTACTGGCTGGCACATTTGGCCTGGTGTTTCTATCCCGTAGCCTGTGGGATCCATACATCAGTAGGATTTTGGTGGGGATTTCCCTCAGCAGCCTATATAGCACCTTCTAACACTACCAAAGATAGACATAGGGAATTCCTGGCTGAGTCCTAGTTCTGTTCCTACAACCTGACCATAAAGCTCCAAGAATTTCAGTTATCCATGGCCCTATAGCCTTAGTAAAGTGATTATTCACTCTTACTCATTCAAGTGTACTTGTTTATCTCTTGAAGAGGCTTCTAAATCTGTAAAATCATGTAGAGGCTGACATTATGCCATCAATATTATGTAGCAGTCTTACAGAGGATGGGCAGCACTAAAGCACAATATCCTGGACCACCATGCCACTACATATGATAGGCTATGACGATCATCCTGGTGAGGCGTTTTTAAAGTCCATTAGTATCTATTCCAATGAAGTGATATCAAAGGTTGGTGACTAGGGAGATACTAAGGTCAAACAGAAGAAGGTCTAATAAAGATTGCAAACATTTTATCCCTCATGTCATTTGTCTTCTCAACAGATCAATGTTTGCTGCAGTGGCATTTAGTGTTCTGTAATTCTTAGTCATTCTCACCCCCCTTTTATTGCAACAAGTCATATATAAAATTCACATATACTTTGTATATGATCAGTGGTTACCAGGAGAAATGAAAATAATATCTTCATAAAGACCCTTCTTGGATATCCATAACTACTTTTTTTTATAAAGGGTAACACGGAATAAAAGAAAATAACATGGTAAACCAATGTGTAGTTTGTTCTAAATTCCAAAGACAGAGCACCAATGAACAGTAACTAGAAATCAACTACCAGATACATACAAGAGTATCAAAAATGTCAAGTTTAAGATGGCCAATGCAAACATCTACATGTCTTGCAATTCCATTTAGTTAGTGTGCTGTAGGATATTCTTCTGTATTCTCTGAATATGTATTGTTACCATTGGTTAATGATAAAAGATGCTTAACCAGTAGCCAAACAGGATAGGGTTAGGTGGAACAATTAAACTGAGGATTTGGATGAGGAGGGGCAGACTTGAGCAGCTGCTCAAGAAACAGCATGACAGCAGGACTATAAAAGCCACCACCACATGGCAATACATAGATTAAAAGAAATGGGTTAATTTAAATGTAAGAGCTGGTTAGTAGTAAGCCTAAGCTATAGGCCAGTTTGTAATTAATATTAAGCCTCTGCATGATTATTTAGAAGTTCAGGATGGGTCAGGAAAGTGAAATCACTGTTTACATTAATGTTTTAGAAAGTGAACATTGTAGAAATTAAAACAGACATCCATGATTATCATGGGGTCTAATGGGAGAAAGACAGGAGAAGAGCTTCCTGAGTAGCAGAAGTATCCCACATTGTGAATGTTGTAGTTACTGGGTTGTACACATGTGTCAGAGAATGTGTGCTGGGCATGAGGGAGTTTTATTATATGTAATTTTAAAACCTAAGCAAAAGAATTGTTATTCCTAGAATGAATATGAGACACTAGATGATGCCACACATTTGCACATACAGGTAGCAAAAAGGACTCAGCAGGATGGACAACTCGATGTTCAATTGAGAGACCCTGCCTCAGTGGACCAGGTGGAGAATAAGAAAAACTCCCTACATCTTTACAGAATGCACAAAGACCACACGCATGTCCCCCACACATGCAATACCGGTACCACACAGACAGACATATTAAAGAATCCTTCAACTTCTAAAATAATCTATGCAGAAGAAACCATGAATCTAGATATTAATTATTTAGCCTTCTTAATAATATAGATTTGCATATTGGAGCCTGCCATGTGAATTTGGTTATAGAGAAGCAAGACAAAATGTGAAATGGAAACAAACAAGTTGTTAGGAAGGTCGCACGTGTAGACTTACCAGGGTCTTTTTGCAAAGCTCTTCCACAGTATGTTCATATGTCCTGGGAGCTAACATTTGTCCGAACATTTTTTTGGATCTACTTTTCAAGTAGCTTGCAATTTTAGCATCTCACAGAAATATTTTTTCCCTCAGATTCCACCTTTATAGCTGTGTTTTAAGTGCTTTAATACCGATACATTTTTGTCCAAAGTGACAAAATCATATACATTTCATCCTAAAGAAAAGACAGCTCTAGAGAGAAGAGCGCCTGTAGCCGGCCTTTTGTGTGTTGTCTGCTTGACATGTTTACATATTATATTGAGCTGCTTTTACAGAGAAAGCTAGTATTCAGAGAAAAGATAACATTTAAAATGAAGAATCATACAAGAAGGATATGAAAAACTTGACATTTTAATTCCTTTTAAAATGAGCATGCAAAAGTCAAATACTGTATTGGTTAGCACACCATGGAACACTTGAAGGCATAAGAAATCGAAATTAGATATGTGAAGGTTAGAACACTTTTTTCCCAAGTGTCTGTGAGGCCTATTTGGATCACATGCTCTTTGGTGGATTGAACACATAGTAGAGACATTTTTCCTTACTTCTTTGTATTGTAAGACTCATCTTGGCTACAGCTTGTTTAGTTGTTTATAACATGCTGTTTTGTTTGGGCTGGGGGAGATGGCTACAGGGTTAAGAGCATTTGGTATTTTCCAAAGGATGCAAGTTTGGTTTCCAACACCCATTTCAGGAAGCTGGAATAGGTGTCTGGCTCCAAAGGGGATCCCATGCTTCTGTGTTATAGGGCACTTACCTTCATGGGCACACACACATACATTTTTGTAAATTAATTTTAAATATATTTTGTTTATCTCACTCTCAGAACCATTGCTGACATCACCATCACATACTTGGCAATGATGAAATTTGTTGCATTTTTACATTCAATGATTTTGGAGTCTTTTTTTTTCTCAATGTAGTATTTTAAAGCTAGTGAAAGATTGCCTTTAGAAAACAATATAACTGCATGATGTTTGTATGTGCACAATGTAGTCTATGCCCAATATAGTTCCTTCATTGCAAACACTTTACCAGAACAGAATTCAGGAATCCATCTTGCCTGTTCTGATGAGAATGAAGAAGAGGAAGTTGTTTATCTAACAGTGTCCACCCAGGGGTGTGCAAACTCTCCCTCAATCTCATGCCTTGTGACTTCTTGTCTGGTTGCTTCACCCCATTACTGTTAGAAGAAGGTATCCCTACTTTCTAGTAAGATGACAGTGGGACTCTGAGGTTTGACTTGTGGCTGTCATGCTGTTGCATGAGTTGAGGATAGACACAGTGTTAAAAGAGAGGAGTGGAGTGGTAGCTACATGGAAACCCACTGTGGGAGGACCCAATCTCAATTCCTGATGACAATGATAATGTACAGAATCAATGTTGTGTGCAGTGGTTGGGGCCCTATATGCAATGATTTATGAAAAATCCAGAAAAACAACAGTTTTATTTCCTCATCTCTAGTTTTTACACTATAGTCCTTACTCCAACTCAATTTCAGGTTTTTTTTTTGCCATTTTGGTGAATATATTAAAGAATGATATAAAATATAGTCTTTATATCTATTAGAAAAAGAGACTTCCGCATATTTACTTGTGTAATCAATACTTAAATATTGTGTATAATGTAGTCAAGTAGTTAAAGGTGAGTAACATAAGAAACAAATGACAGCCCCTTCATGGAGTTTTGGGTCATTCTGACTGATAATTGTTATAAATTTGCTTCTCCCTAAATCAATGTATTTTGTGAGGACCTTGAGGTTAATGGAATCAGTAGTTAATAGGGAGAGTATGTTCTGTCCTCAGAGAATCTGGGATTAGGGTATTTTGAGAACATGCTGGGTAGGTTTTGAACCTGCCACAGTAAGAAAAAAGGTCTACCTTGAAACTTTACACAAAACATATTCCCATGGGCCAATCTATGACTCCCAAGGAGAGAGTAGAAACGAGTCCTACAAATTATCAGGCCATAGTATTTATTTCCCCGGTGCCTGTGGGAGGCTGAAGTGTCCCTGCTAACAGCAGCTGGGCTTCCTCCTGCTTCTTTGGCTTGGCGAGGTGATGTGATTTATCTGGGGTTTGGCAAGAGCCTAGCTTCAAGCTTCAGGTTGGGTCCAGGTTTGTTCCGTAGCTCTCAGGTTTGATTCACAGTAATGGCAGTTGGAGAGGGCAGGCTGTATGTAACGCTAGAACAGGTTTGCAGCTTCTCCTTGTATTATACCTGCTATCACGCCATATCCAATGCAGGTATCATGACCTAGCTCAAATCAAGGGCAGGAGGTACTTTAGCTACCACGAGGCTACAGCAAATAGGATAGTTAAGCTGGGTAAGAAGCAGAGTGCTGAGGTGGGTGAGAAAGGATAAATATTTAAACAATAATTTAATGAAAACAAATAGGAAAACCAAACTTTAAGAATTATACTATCCGATATACATTGTTTATGAAAGCAGGTTAAGATTCTGGCTTTTTTACTCATTATTTTGTCTATCATCTTATAATCTCCCATTTCTGCTGTTCTTTTCCCTTTCAGACCTGGTTTCCTTCCGTAATACAAAACCACACTTCTTAGACAAATGGTACAATTGAAATAAGCTTATTTTAGGGACTCCCAGCTGAATCTGCAGGATTCCTAAGCCAGTTAGGGCTGACTTTCCATCGGGGAAGCAAGCCAATGCAAGCGCACCTGCTTGTCTGTTGATACCGTTAGGTTTCAGCAGCTCAAAGGACACCACAATTATAGCGCTGGGACCGTCTTCACGCCTCTCCCCAGCTGAACAGACTGAAGTTCTAGAAGTGTTTCTGCGCAGTATTGCCTTTTAGAGCCCTGTTTATGTGTATGCAAAAGGCACATGAAAGAGGTTCAGGATACAGTTATGGATACTCACTATCACTGATAGAATTTTAAATTTTGCTTATTTGTGTGTGTTTGCATAAATGTATACAAATGTTAAAGTATGCATGTGACTCAAGACCTGAGACTTGACAGCAAGCACCCTTAGCTACGGAGCCATCTTTCTGGCCACTGTTTCTGGAAGTTTCCAAAGTAACAGTCTGGTTGTGACTTTTCATGGTATTATTTATTTCTAGTATGTTTACAGCAAAAATAACTAAAAAATTTTGGTATGAGATATTGATCTTAAAAGCGACTAAGGTAAGAATTTCTCATAGTAAAAGCATTTGCTTTATTATCTGTCATAAGTCATGTTTTCAATTTTACAGAGATTATATACTGATTTATTCAAATATCTTTTCAAAGAGATATTCCAAGTATATATTTTAGTACATTCCCAGAAATATACGGTCTAAGTAGAATTATGCATTTTTAAAAGAGTCATTTTATTTTATGTGCTTGACTGCTCTGCCTACGTGCATATCTTTACATGACATGCATTCCAGGTGCCAGAGCAGGTCAGAAGATGGCCTCGGATCCCCGGAGCTGGAGTTATGGGGAGTTGTGAGGCTTTTGACAGTGGCCCGATGTGGGTGCTGGGAAACAGCTCAGCTCCTATGCAAGAAGTGCTCTTAGCCACCAAGGCATATCTCCAGTCCCAGTAGTATAGTTTGTAAGAAATATTTCCTGGGGAATACTGTATGCAAATTTACCATTTAAATAATCTGCATATATTTTGCCAGAGGGAATGCTTTTTCTTCTGTCATGCCACAGTTTGCCCTCTTCCTGAACCCTACTTAGAAAGCTCCTTGAAGATTTTCATGTGTATTTAATAATTCATCACGATGAAAAATTCTTCTGCACGATATACTTTCTTAGCTTCAAGTGTGTTTACATTTACCTATTGGTCGATGATTGTATAGAAAGGAAAACATTGTAAATTTGAAAAAGTATGTTGTTTAACTCTCATGCTTTTCCTTGGGATGACTGTTTTTTTTTTGATGAACATTAAATTATATTCTACTTCTGTGGAAATGGCATGTTCTTAAATTGTGGGGATTAGTCATTTCCTTTGTGTTTATATTTTAATGACACATGACTTACATATAATACATTTGCAGATCCGCCATGCTCAGACTGATGAGTGTTGACAGTTGGGTACATCTACATTCACACAAATCATACAAGATCCAAAAATCTCCTTACCTCCCTGACAGTGTTCACCTCCCAC
Organism: Neodon shergylaensis; assembly: GCA_025134845.1. Lineage (NCBI taxonomy): Eukaryota > Metazoa > Chordata > Mammalia > Rodentia > Cricetidae > Neodon > Neodon shergylaensis. The sequence continues at coordinate 1,257,913 of JABTXL010021554.1, read as the reverse complement.
CCAAAGGGGCCTATTTTCTGAATCTTGTTACCTGTACTCACTTTTTACCACCTTTTGGACTTTATAAAAATTAAATTATACCTTAAACAGTACTGTGTCTGGCTTCCTTTTTAAAAGTGTTTTTGAGATTCATCCACATTGTCACCTGTCATAGCGCATCCTGTTATATGAACACACTAATCTGGTCTTCCATTCCTGAGCACCTGTATTCCCTTCAGGTTTACTGACCATGAATAAAACTGTGATAAAAATGATGAGCATTTTTTATAAGTCATTACATAGACATGCTTTTACTGCTCCGGCACAAACACCACTATTGACCACATTTTATTATGGAGTTATATAGATTATTTATCTATTCTGGGTTCAAGCCCAGTATAAACATTTATATTTCATGTTCATATACATGTATTCGTGTACCCATTCACAGAGAACATCAGATACTGCAAGTATTTTTATCAGTATATAATTGTGTATTTGTATCCTTAATAATCTCTCTTAAATGAAATTCAAAATTGAAATTTTTGAGTCATAGTCTTCATGTGTAACCTAGACTGTCAAAAGCCACTATGTAGCCCAGGCTGGCCTCAGCCTATATCAAGTGGTATTTTGAGTTACATAGCCAGAGAATTGCACATGGGCAGTGCTTATGAAGACTGGAACATTTGTCTTTTCTTACTAAGGTTCCCATTCTTTAGTTTAATATTCATTTTTATATGTAAGAAAAATGGAAAACTGACAAAATAAGGCAGTTATGTGGTTTTAGAGAAAATATCTTTCTGTCTTTAGAAATTTCTATATAGAAAATTTCTGGTGTAAGAATATCAGAAATATTGCATTTGTAATATTTATTGCCTGCTAATATCATGACAAATGCAGTGTACATTCTGAAAAGATTGCATCATTATTCCCTTATTTCTAAATTAGGAATTTCACAAAAAACCATATTAAACTTTCCTATGTCCTTATTTTCTTAAAATTTACATAAGTATATTGCTGTTTTCTCATGTGGAAAGAGACAGAATTCTGGGCTTTGTATAAAATTGTTAGTTTCAGTCAAAATCTGTTCCTTTGGTGAGTTGGTATTTACTGTTTATACATTAAAAAATACTTATCCGGGAGTTTGTGTGCTGTTTATATGTGAATTTAATAAATAACCCTGGAGGAAAACATACTTTAAAATGGCATTTTCTGAAGAGTGAATATCATATGTGTTGAGTTTTGTGCTTATCTTCTAGACTCAAAATGTTTGTTCCTGTTTTTACAGACAAAACCTCTTTATATAGCCAGACTGGCCTTCATGTAAGGATAGGATTGCCAATATGTCTTAATGCTCTGAACTTTGTTATGGTATAGCATCATTTGTAACAATTTACCAAACAGTGAAGTTGAAGAATCCAAATATCTCAGGGGGTCCAGCACTGTCCCATTATTATCCCCGAAACTGAACACCAGTCTCTAAAAACTGCTACATGTTACACCAGTTTATTAACTTGTTTAGCAATCTTTCCCACTTCAGTCCATGGAATCATTTTCCATGGTGACACTTATTTTAATCATAGGGAATGTTTCCATGACTTAATCTTTTGAAAATGCTAACCTTGTATTCCATTTACTGACTGCACTCAGAACGTTTATCATTTAGTGTAGCTCTACTAAGTTCCTAGGATAGTGTGACAACCTTAGGAAAAACTGCACTTTTAATGTTATCTTTTAAAAACATTATGTTTCTGAGGCTCTTCTAAGATTAGCAATTCTTTATCTTTTTCTTCATATTATTCTATTTTTTTCCTGAAAGTATCTCACATAAAAGACAAGGTAATAGATGTTGACACTTAGTGTTTGCTACATAGATATGAAGGCATAAAACCAGATCCCAAGCCAGTACACACACACACAAACACAAAACAGCAAAATGAATTAACACTCATGACTAAGAAAAACATGAAATTTTAAAGCACACATCTGTGTCAACAGGGTTGACATAAACCTGAGTTTTGTTCTGCGTTTTCTAACAGAATAATGTCTTTTTCCTACTGCTACATAAAGTGATTAGTATGGAGTTCAACAAAACAAAATCCAACTGTCTAATACTTGGTGACCTCACTGAGGGAGAAAATGATATAACAGCTTTTTCTTATAATGACTGTCATAAAAGCTAAGGGTGTAACATTAAAATGCAATTGAGAGAAAGCTGCTTTATGGGAGACTGTGACCATGTGGTCCAGGCTACTTAGATTTCTTATGGTTTCATTTCCTTTAGAGACTCATACATTCTAGTGCAAAGAATGTAGGGCTTACTTCTCACCAGCCTTTCCCAAATGCCAGAATGACACATTATAGTCAAATGGTGAGCTAATAGGATTAAAATTCCCAAATCCAAATTCCAGCTTTTTCAGTCTGGCTTGGGACAAAGAGGACAAAGAAAACCCCTTCACGGGATTCTAATGTATAAGAGTCTCAGGAATTAACTGATTTCCCCTGAATATTGCTTTTGTCTGTTAGTCTTTGTATGTGACCTGGCCCTTATAGAGTGCTGTAAAATTTGTGTTTGTATTCCTCCCTGTGGACTCAGAATGACAATACTGTTCAACAAAGGATGTTACCTTTTAAGAGACTAGTTAGTTGAAAGAACTGTGCCTAAAATTTAGGTTTCTGGAGTACTTGTTTAGTGAGAAAGTATTGAACGACTGATCAATAACAAGAGAAGAAACAATAAAGGGGAGCTAAGAACCCCAAACCCAGGCGGCGTGTGCAGGCTGTTGTATGACAAAGGAAGCCGAGCCCCCCCCCCCCATGCAGCTGTTCATGTAGAATTCCTGCGGTCAGTAGTGAGATCAATGTCCTCAAGTTACATAGGTCAGCCTTCCTTCTGCAAACACTGCGGAAGAATAATCCAGCAGTTGGAGATATTTAACTATAGAATTAACGATGTCAAAGCAAATTCTCTGTGGCTTTAGGTTTGCTTAGATAGAGAAGAAGACAAACTCCAATCTTACCGTTTTATAATCTCCAATGCGTTTCTGCATATGTGGATCTATAACTGGGAGCTGGGCACCCAATGAGCCATAGAGTTAGTTATAATTCTACGAGTACTGCCCAAAAGCAACATGAGTGTTAGTCATATACACAATAATAGTATAGTTGTGATTATAACCTCTGAGAACATTAAGTCACTCAACAGTGTACAGACATTTTAAAAGAGTAAGAAACTGGAATTTGATTTTTATAGATATACTTTATACTTAACAGATGGTTGAAAAAGGCACAGTCTTGACTGCGTTCTTAAGTCTATACTTAAATATTATTTATGTGGGTGTAGTGAACTTTATTGGTGGTATTCAAGAGAGTGGGCCTCCCTAAGCCCCTCCCATTCTCCCTGGGGTTTGGGATAGAAACAGTGAGAGGCAGTGTTGGAGGCTGAGTTGGAACAAGACTCCTTAGTAGCTGAGGGTCTTTGTCTTCCTCTTTGTTATTGCTGAAGTGATAGTCCAGGTCTTCTTACCTCTTGGAGGTTATGAGATCCACCACCCTTTGCTGTAACTATATTCGTTGTCTTACCAAGAAATGAACTTTACAAAGCTGTCATTCAGAGCAATGCCGGCCTCAGCATCAAAGGCAGGAAGAGTGATCATCACTTCTAAAGTCTCAGATGACAACTTAGTCCTCAGTGTAACCCAGGATGCCCTTTAGTGGACCCTCCAATACCTGCTTTATCACCTTCTTGATGTCATCGGGTACCTTTCTGAAGTCGGCATGTCAGATCAAGGATGGACACATTGCAGATAGGACCATGGCAGGCCTTGTCAAGTTTCTTATTCAGCTATGGAAAGACCATGCCCACAATCTTGGTAGTACAAGTGAATACAGAAATGACGTCCTGTGCAGCCCCATGGCCATCATGCCATAGCTTCTGAAAGGGGTCATCTACAGTCTTCTGAGTGGCAATGATGGCATGGCTAGGAGCACTAAACATTTGGTGATGCAGGAAGCATTGCTGACAATCTTGAGTAAGTAGTCATATTTCTCATGGTCCACACCTTTCACAATCATAGGGTCATCAGTAGAAGGGACAGACATGATGACTGACTCTTTTGGATCCCTCTTTAAGTGAGCCCCAGCCATCTCCATGGTGATGAAGACATCAGTAGGCTCCACAACATATTGGGCACCAGTATCATCCCATTTGATGTTGGTGGGATCTTCTTTCTGGAAGATGGAGAGGGCCTTCTTGTTAATGACAAGTTTCTCCTTCTCAGCCTTGATTGTGTCATGGAACTTGTCATGAGTAGAACCATACCAGAACATGTAGACCATGTAGTTGAGGTCAATGAAGGGTCATTAATGGCAATAACTTTGGCAGAGTTGAAGTGCCCAATATGGTGCCGCAAATATCTTCACTCTGACCTTCACCATCATGTCTCAGAGTTGAGACTGACACTACATGACAAAGTGCACTTGTCTCTGAATTAGGGAAGAACGGTGCACCCTAATATTATCTTAATTATATTTGAAGATAGTTTTTAAGTAAAATTAATTTAAATAGCTTCAACAAAATAAAATTCTATAGCAATATAATAAGGGTCTACTCATTCAACTAATACTCTGAGAAATCTACAAAACAGGTCAGTGTAAATGCCATGCCAAGGAGTGGTTTCCTATCTGCTCATCACATGGAGTTGGTGTCATGATCAAATGAGTTAGCGAATGCAAAGTGAATTAGAAAGTTTCTATTATAAAAACTAGACAGATATGAGTTATTATTATGGTCATGACTGTGACTGATGGGCAGATTAACTTGCTTGCAGGTTGTGATTATAGCAATTGGTATAAAGTGCATCATAGAACAGGTGTCTCTAAACATTCATTGTTCATCAGTTGCACCGGCCTTTTTAAACAACTCACACAGATGTCATGATTGCTCAGGCATTCCAGTGAGACTTTAGAAAACCATACCGATTTCTGTCCTGTTTTCAAGTAAAGATTTTCAGCCTCTTCCCGGTATTTAGGCTGATGTTATTAAATAAAATCTTTCTTGCCTATATATGATCTGGGTTTTTAGATGATACTTGTAAAATATTACTCAGAGTGTTAAGGTTGGAAGTTCTGGATATCTGAGTTGACTTTTGAGAAAGACTGGAAATTAAGAGACAGGATGTGACAGACAGTTTGATGGAGGGGAAATGGGATACGGGAAGGACATGAACGCACTGAGCATGCTCTAGAAATATGAAGCTGACTTACCTGGGTTGGTGAATGACATATGTTGGTAATTACGAGGAAGAAATGGACAATAAGTGATATGTATGAATGAAACACCCCGGAACAAAGCATTGTGAAAGCATTGTACGTGGTAGGGAATGTGAAGGACTTTCCTGGACTCTGTGATAGGAGAAAAAGTGTCTGAAGGGAATACTCCAGCCTTTTGTTAAAGGAAAAATAAATTTGGAATTTCTAGCTGTAAGAATGAGTGACGTTGAGAGATCTTTCAAAGGAAGAGTCACCATTAGAGAGCCAGAAAGAGAGCATCACAGCAGCACTGAGATTGTGAGCATCAGCTGTTTGTAGCTAGAGCTGGCAGCGGAACCTAGGAGAATGAAGCAAGTGAAGCACACTAAAGTCTCATGCAGTGGCAATGACCATCTTTATTGAGAGCATCAGACAACTTATACCCTGAGGGTAGAGAGGAGTCACGAGAGTAAAGTGTACAATCGAAAGGGCATGCCACACGTGGCAGATAAGCCACACTCTGCAAACAAACAAACAAGCAAACAAACATGTTTTTCCATAGAAGCAGATAAACAACTAGCAATAGTCAGTTGTAATAAATAATCTGAAGTCAACCCACTCTAATCTGCTACTCCTGGGAGGGGCACAAGAACACAGTCTAAGAAAAAAATTGTGTTTTGAAGAAACTGAGGTCACAAGACACTTGACTTGCTTTCTTGGAGTTTTCTTCCAAGCAGTCAGAATTCTCATAAAACTTCATTTCTGGACTGTGTTCCTACAACCAGTGACTTAATGGAGTGCCCTGAAGATCTTGGAAATTGTATGGGGATTTCAGCGGAAGACAACTAAGATAATTTTTTTCTCTATTTCTTTTATTTTCTGAGATTTTAATAAAATTATATATTTCTCTCTTTTCTTCCTCCAAATCTTTCCATGTACCCCTCCTTCATCTCTTTTATTTCATCATCTCTTTTTTCATTAGTTGTTGCTATATGCATAAAGGTATATACATACATATACCTAAATACATAAATACAACCTACTTTGTAAAATGTTACTTGTATGTATGTTTTCAGGGCTGACCATTTGGCATTAGATAACCAAGTGGTATACTCTTTCTTGGGGAAAACTACTCCTGCTCTCAACGTTCCTTAGGTGCTCGCAGCTCTTGTGCAGAGTTGAGGCCTCATGGCCTTTTCCCTATCCATGTTACTATGCTATTTTTTTTGTCTTTGTTCAGCTCATGTTTAGACAGCCATGTTAGTGAGACTTTATGTGTGAAGTTTCTGATGTTCCTAGGAGTCATGATCTCACTGCAGACTCTGTTCCTCTGGTTCCTATCTTTTTCTGCCCCTTTCCACTGGAATTGTTTATGCTCAGTGCTTAGTCAAGTTCGAGGCAGTTGCAGATTTGACACCTGAGCAACGTGGAGTCACCTCTGCAAAGCCATTGGCATGATATTTCTGCTATATCAAGAAAGAGCAGAAAGCTTGGAGGATGTACCTCGGTCCCAGTGAGTTTGAGGAATCTTGTTTTCTATGTATTTGATCATCCTAAATGAATATTTCCTAAGTGACTGGGGATAACTTCATCAGCTTGGGTGAAAAGGATACAAAAAAATAATTTACAATATTTATTTGCTTTTCTTCTAAGCACAAAAATCACGACAAAAAGCAATTATATTCAAGCATTAGAGTTGCTACCAAAGTGTCAAGCTGAATTGTTTTGTCCTTTTATCATATTCAGGTAAAGCAGGCATTGTGGTCTCTTGACAAATTAAATTATCATTTATTTACAACAAATGAATAGTGTCTTTTTCTTTCTAGGCACGTACGCATTCGCACGCATTCCACAGTGCGGCGCACATTCTTATCTGATGGGCCCCATTAACTCTTTAATTCTCAAGGCAGGTGAATCGGTTGCAAAAATTGGTTAGCATTAATTGAATGTAATGACTGAAATATTTCATTAATGCCTTTGTCAATTTCATTTTCCAGCTCATTTTGTCTATTTAAAATCCACAGAAATCCCACCAAGGAACTGTTGAGGGCTCTCTAAGTAGCTATTTATTAGTTATCTGGCTGCCAGATGAGAAGAGAATGAATGACTTGTGGCAAAGAGGCATTCTTAGAGCCACACACCTACCCTAAAATGTTTCCTAAAAATCGGAAAACTTGTAAAATAACTCCAGCATTTTACTTTACTGCTGTCTATTTTTCTTGTTTTTAACCATCAGATTTCATAGGTTTGGCATAAGCACGGAGACGATAGCAAACTGTTATACAACAACTGTCTTTTGTTCTTGCATAGCATTCAAGCATGGCCAGACGAATCTGCTAAACATCAGTGCCTACAACTTGAAATGCTCTTTTATAATTATAGCTGCTGGACTCGGAATGTAGCTCATTTGGAGGAGTACGAGCCTTGCGCGCCCAAGGCACTAGGTTCAATCCCCAGTACTGCCCAAAACAGGTGTGGTAGAGGATTAGAAGTTCAAGTCCTGATGAGCTTGAGGCTAACTTAGGCTAAATGGGGCACTCTTTCTCAAAAACAAACTATATTCAGTGGCTATTACTAACAGTTAAATTACAAAGAAAAATATTTCACAGGTATCATGTAGTTTCCAAAACATGTCCTTCTGAGAAGGAATTGTGTTATTTTACAAGTCAATTTGTAACTTGAATATCACTGGTTTTGTTTTCCTCATAAAAAGTCAAGTACAAAGTATAGTGTCTGATTGGATTACCTGACTGAAGAAATGAATGCCATGCCCTAAGGTTCACTGGAAACATTAAGGAATGTCAGCTAGTATTATTAACTGCTATTTTCTAGTTATACGGTTCTTCAGATTTCAAATCTAAATTCATCCCAGTTTGCTGAGTTGCCTTTTCAAGTGACTGAAGACAATTTTAAGATGTATGCCTCTCTTTGAGACTGTTGACGTTTCTTTTTAATGTGGTGTTATTGGAGAGAAAAATGTCTTCTCTTTCACTCTTTCAACTCAGTGGTGGTTTCATTGCAATGGTGGTTTCAATAGGCCACGCTCTGGCTCTGCTGGATCACAGCCAGCAGTTTAGATCACCGAGTCTCAACAAGGCAAATAAATCAACTGTGAATACACTTCACAAATGAAACGAAAACACTAGAGACTGTAAACTGTTTTGTCTTTAGGATAACTGATGTTAGGCCCATGACTCTTGCAATAAGATTGTGTGGTTTTATACCAATATACTTTCTTTTATTTAACAAAATGTATATGGTTTTCTTTGAGTGAAGATGTTTCTGTGAGTGAATGTGGGCACGACAGGCAGTGGTTTCCAGATGTTTCAGTGGACATGAATGGGCGGGCCTTAGGCTTGTCCAAATGGAGTCCAATGTGTTCTGCACAGAAGCATGATCTCCCCTGGCTTCCAGAGGAACCCAACAAGTCTAACCAGCTGGTGCAGACTCTTTCTTCCATTGTCAGATGAAATTAGATGTCCTTTTAGTTTTTCCTGGCTTTCTTTCTAAATACTATGGATTGTGACTTTACAGGTTAATTTTTTTCCTTGACAAAACAAAACAAACAAACAGAAACCCCAACAGTTTCTTTAAACCTCCTGAGAAGTCTCTAGATAGACTTTGCCTTAATTGTTCCAGTGGGTTTATGAGGAAGAATTAGCTGAGGTCAGAATGCTGTTGAACATGCTCACATGAGCATGCTGAGGGGGGGACTTATCATAGCAAAATGTGATCTAGAAGATAAAAGGTTTTTCTTGTGTGAAATAAAATAGGAACCTGCTAATTTCTTCCTGCTTTCCAGACTTAAGGGCCGCAAACGGTACTTTTTGGGAGCTGCAGCTGGGAGAAGAGGCAGCCCGCAGAGAGTTTCTTGGGCCTCTGGCACAGGTCAGCCAAGAAGTTGTTAGACTGAGTTCTATCCCTAGGAAGTGAGAGCCATGAGGGCAAGTGGGGATGTGGTTGCACTCTCCAATACCTTTCCAAAATGAATCTTACCAAGTGTTGTCTTCTAGGACCATTCTGGAAGAAGTGGAAATGGTAGCTATAGTTCAATCCAAGAGTGATGGTTGATAAAACGATTACCTGTTTTTGCTGTGCTACCTCCCCAACCTCCTCAGCAACATAGTTTCTTTTAAAAACTCCTTTATTTCTCCTTTTCTTTATTTTGCCCAGCCCTTACCCTCCTCTCTTCCTGCTTCAATTTCTGCCTTGAATTTTCCCCTCTCTCTTCTGTCATTACCTCTTTTCTCAATGCAGATTTTCATCAGATTATCAACACTCGCCAGCTTCATTATTACAGAGCCATTTTTTTTCCTTCCGAACCCACTGACATTAAATTGGCAGGTTCTGTCTATTTTCATCTCAAAACCAGTCTTGAGGCCTCAACATATTGGATGCTTCCCCCTGCTCCATTGACTCTTAATGCATTCACATGAGTAAGAAAATGCAAATGAGAGGACATATGTGTGTGGGGTATGAAATCAGATGAAATTTGTACATGACTATAATATTTCAAGAATGGTGAATGGGGAAATACATTGATTTTGTTAAAATAATAGCTTGGATAAAAATAGGCTGCTTGGGAGACTGGAGAGATGGCTCACCATTTAAGAGAACTTGCTGCTCTTTCATTGGGTTAGAGTTGAGTTTTAAGGCCACAGCTTCAGGCTTTTTATGCCTTCTTCTCAACTCTGCAGGCTCCTGTGCACACGTGCGTGCGCACGTGCACGGATGCACACACACACACACCAGCATTAAATAAATCTTAAAAAAGAAGTTAATTGGAAATGATGCTAATATTCTTTGAACAGTTGTAGGATTTTGCAGGATGGAACTTGTTAGAATAGTGATGGTTCTTAGGGTAGGGCGAAGAGCAAAGACTTAATTCTTATTATTTTCTTCCTTCCCCTGTCTTTGAAAACAAGTTTTATTCTTCAAATGTTTAACTATTACATTAATCTCAATAGCAAATCATCTCTTTTAAAAGCCTCTTTGTCTAGTTTTCTGAATACCAATGTCTTGGCCTTTGCTGGACAAGGTCAGTACTCTTGGGGTTCATTGTGAAAGATGGCCAGATGTTTCGCTTTCTTATAGTTAGAAATCAGCTTCACCTGTCTTTGTGGTTTTCTTAAAATAAACCCCATGTGGTTGTTGAGAATCTAGAAGGTGCATCGGTGGCAGAATAGACCCTGATCGTTTCTGCTTCTGTCTGGCTTCTGTCGAGCTTTTTAAACCCCAACATTCACATTCTCCTCTTGGTGGAGAGTTTCATCCACTCCTTCTTCATCTTATGGGGAAAACCCATCATTCTCATTTCTTCCATGTGGAATTGCAACCACTATGCAAATTTTAAAATGAAATGTGATTTAAGATAATATTTTTGAAGCTTTTCCTCTTTTAGAATTTGTGAATGGGAGTGAGATCTCTTCTGAAGGCTTTTTTTTTTTTTTTTGCAAAATGTATCTGAAGTGATTTTTATCAATTGTACTCTGCCTTAAAGTGACTGATCTTTTATCTTTGATAGATTTTTGTATAAATCAGACAGATAAGCTGCATTGCATATTAAATTTTACAGTGTTCCAATTGGATTAAAGTCACATTATATTTCTACTTAAGCTAATATGACCTCTTGCAGTCAACACTGCTGTGATATTTGAAGAGTATGGTCTTGTGAGCAATGTTTCGAGAACACACACGTGTGGGATTATTCAAAAGCTTTCAATAGTGCATCTGCATCATAAACTACTGATACTGAAAGGTTATTGAAGATACCGGACACCTTATTATTCTCTTAACCTCAAAGAACTGCAAATATATGGGGAATATCAGTCACTTGATCCAAATCCTGGCTTTTTAAAGTAACAACACTTGCCGGTTATCAGTATCAAAATTTTAAACATTGTAATTTGCTTACTCATTTATATGTGGGGAAGAGGGAGACATGAATGTGAAATTCCTTACATACGGAAGTTAGAGAAAAGGTTGAAGATATCGATTCTCTTCTTCTACTGCTTGGGTCCTCCTTCTATTCATCTTCAGGCTTGGTGACAAGTGTTTTTACCCTCCAGATAAATCTCCCCAGGTCTAGAAATGAAATGGTATCTCTAAAGTATTCAGCTTCTTTTTCTAAGTTTCCTTTTCTATCAAGTGGGTTATCCACACACCTTTTTATAGTGAAAGATGAAATGTCTACACTTGGGTATGTGATTAATGTTGAATATGAAGTTCAGATCCTGTTTGGAAAAAGAACAAGCCAAAAGATTCATTCTTTCTTAACTAAAAGATATTTTCTTAATCACAGTTTTAAGGTGTTATTTCCTAAAATTTGTTGTATAAATATTTAAAGCAGGACTTTGTCATTGAAGGGTTTTGTTTCTCCCATGGGATGAAGAGTTGGCTTAGTTGGCACAATGCTTGATGTGATAGCACGAATATCTAAGTCCCACTTCTGCATACACATAAAAAAGCAGGGTGTGGTCCTGTGTGCCTGTGTCCACCTACTCGGGCACTGCAGATTCCTGGAGAGCACTGCCTAGCCTGTGTAGCTGAATTTCAGAGAGAAACCCTGTCTCAAAACTATAGTGAAGAGTGATTGAGGAAGACCCCTGATACTAATGTCTTGATGATCACACACACACACACACACACACACACACACACACACACACACGGACAAAAGGGGGAAAAGAGAGAGGGAGGGAGGGAAAGAGAGGAAGAGAGAGAGAGATTTATTCCCATTTACTGTGTTATATGCTAAGAAATAATTTTTGTTCAGAAAGAGAACTATATCAAAGCAAACAGTGGTGCTAATTCAAATAATAATGCTGTTCACTATAAATTATATTTTGAAAATATTTGACAGAAATGTGATATAATTTCAAAAAAATGTTCTATATAGTTTATTCTAAATCATATACTTTAGCATGTTAACTTAGTTACTCAAGTTTGAAATCTATAGCGCCTAAAAAGGTATGCTGGAAAAGCTCTACAATTGAGCAACTCTTCATTTCAAGCAGCGGGAAACATGAGATATGAATTCTGTAGGGTAGGGAAATGAAGAGGATGCTTGGGAATATGTCAGTGTGCTGAGGGGGAGCACACTATAGAAGTGAGAAGACTTAGTGGGGTAGGGGACCTCAAAGACTGACACTTGAATCAAGTTATAGAAATGTAAAAGTTTAGTCGTATAGGAGAGAGCGCTCCAGATAGAGTTAAAGACTGGTGCAAAGAAGGTGAGATCATTGTTGGAATGGAGGAGATTTGGGATATAGAAGGACAGAAGGTGAGCTCCCAAAGTTATGATTGGCTAGAAGATACCTGAAAGACTCGTCATTTTATCATAAAAAGACTGGAGTGCTAATGCAGAATTGTGGGTAATGGTGTCATATATGACTTAGTTTTTAAAAGAGTCTGAGTCTGTGCTGAGAATAAACTCAAAGACCAGATCAAGGGTAAAGACTGAGCAGTCCATCAAAAATTCGTGGGTAGGGTCAGTGAGACAGATCAATGTGTAAAGGTGCTTGCTTTCAAGGCTGATGACCCGAATTTGATGTTCATGACCTGTATGGTGGAAAGAACCAACTCTAACATGCTGTTGTCTGACTTCCAAATGAACACCATGTGCTCAGAATTAAAGTAAAATGATGTCTGTAGAGTAGAGAAGATTAGATACAGATTTTAGACTCATTTTGAAAATGTAGCTGGTATGGTAGACTAGGTATAGAGTGTGAGAAAAAGAGAAGCAAAGTCCAAAGTTTGGACCTAATAGCTAGAGAGAGATTTTTACTCCCAGCAAAGATAGAAATACTGGGGCATCAGGTTTGGAGGAATGACGTATCACTTAAGAGATGTTGCTGCTAAGTTGCCTGTAAGATATTCAGTGCCAGAGAGGCAATTGCAAGTATGACTGGGATTAAAAAGGAGTACCAGCATAGAGATAGGAAATTTGCATATATTTATGTACTTAGTGGTAAATGATGTGATTGAGAACAACTTAGAATATTCTGAGGATAAGAAGGAAAGGAAGGCAATGAAAATGCCTCTGGCCAGCAAATGAGAAGACTGTGTTTTTGAAAGATTTAATTTTCTCATCCTTACTTTAATATTCTTATGCATTTAAGGCAAGTGTAGGTTAGTCCAGTAACCTGTCCAAAGTTGGCATAAACTTAACCTATTTCTCCTGTGCTGTTTAACTGGAATTGTCTCCACTAATAATAAGAAAATCAGGTGACTAAAACCAACATGTCAACAGCTATAGTCTATTAGCAGCAGCTTAGAGCACAGGGAGTGGCTGCTTGATGTTAACTATGAAACATTGAACAACTTAAAGTTTAAATGTGGATAAAGCTTCATAAAGTAGTCATGGTGGTTTTATGTAGAAGCCTGGTTGAAGGTAGTGATTGCAAGCACCAAAATTGGAAGTCAAAGAAGGGTGTGGGGCAAGAGAGGGACAGAGAGGGAAGGAGGGAGGGAGAAGCGTGAGAGAGAAATGATGTAAATTTGTGCTTCTTGAAAGCATTCAGAATCTTTAATTCACATACTCTAGTATCTGAAAGCACATTCAGCTGCTGTGTGCAGACATGAGAGCCTTTCCTTGGTCGCATCTGCTGGCTTGTGGCAGTGTGAGTCTCTCTCCTGTGTGTATGTGCATGGAAGGGCAGAAGTGGTTAAGTGGGCAGTTGGCAGTCATTCCTTGAATTGATTGCAGTCATTCTAAAACCCAGCAGTGCTGAGGGTGGGGTCAGGAGGAGCATTCCCCAGAGGTAGCTGCAGAATGCCTTATTTGCATGAGGCTTTCGTGATGCTTAAGGCATAAGCAAATGCTTACATACAAGCTTGTAAGAGTTCAAATCTGATTTTTTTCACCATGTAATTGAAGACATTACAAAGAGTTTGAGGTCAAATGCCTCAAAATGTTGCTCAGACTATAAAGATTAAAGGAAGTGAACATCATGGCAGGATTTGTGGTCTCTGAGTATATAGTTGAAGTGAATCATGGAGAGAACATTAAGACACTGAACTACCATTGTATTTCTTAAAAAATGAAGTAACCTTATCATTATATTGTGTCTAATGTCTTGAGCTAAACAAATTCCATACACTAATACTATGAAAAATATTAAATTTTTAAATCTCTAAACTGAGATTAATTTGAATCATAATTTTAAAGGAATGTTAAACCTTATAGGCTAACAAAAACCTTGAAAATATTATTTATTTAGTATGTCTTGTTCTTAGCATTGTATATTCTTTTTTCTGTTGTTATGGGTAGCCCATCAGAGATGACCACTCAAACACAATTTACAAACTGTGTAGCCTACTGAAAGTCTTCATTTCATCCAGCCAGAACTACACTCAAGTGTTTGGGACCTACACGTAGCCTGAGTGTCTGGGGCACAGGGGTTTTGAAGGCAAATATACATCCTGATGTCTCACTGGCAGCTGCAGGGGGCTTTGCAGAAGCAAACAGTTTAACAGAAGCTAAATTAGCTGGAGCATCTTGACCTTGGCTTCCTACAATAGAGTTTGGCTATTTTCCATGGGATTCTTCGTTGAGATGATCACATTCGAGTCAAATCAAATATGGACTCAGCAAGAGTGGAGGAACCTCTGCACTGTCTTGTCTATCACACTTTCTTGTATCTAGAAGATACTTTGTCTAAAAATATTTCTGATTTAAAAAATATAAGAATATATGTCATCATGACTAAGAGTCCTTTTAAATTGGTTGAATGATTAGCAATCTCAATTTCTTCTCTCAAAACTCAGATTTGGTAACTAACTCTATCAATAGAAGGAATGTCTTGTGGGTAAAGATGAGTATGGAATGTGGTGTTGTCTTTTTCTTATGAGTTATGTCTAAGTTAACTTTGTTTAGTCGCACACGTCTCTAATCCCTGCTGCTCAGGAAGCTGCGATAAGGTAACAGGTTGGAGGGTTGTCTGGGTTACAGAGGGAGTTCAAGACTAGCTTGGGCAATTTAGTTAAAAGCCAGGTTGGGATTACAGCAATGGTAGAATGCTTGCCTAGGCTTAATCTCCAATATCAAAAATAAACAAGGAAATAACTTAGAATGTGAATCTATATTGAAATCAATTCTAAGGGTATTGTGTTTGTAGAGTGGTGTGTTTATTTTATGATTTAATGAAGCTTCAAAATTCAGAAATTCAAATCAAGTTTTTTCTCTTCCAGAAAGGTTGAGTAGCAAGTGCAGATGGAAGAAATATGCCCCAAGTTTTAAAACCAAACCACGGGGTCTGACACTGTATGACAGTTTTCTTCTAAAAGCATGGCTTTGTAGTTTTTTTTTTTTTAAAGTTTGGCTCAGAAAACTACCTGTGGTGTATAATTTTCTGTGATTCTTAGAAAACAGTCACTTCAAAGAGCAAGAAAATCTTCATGTGGTAGATTTATTTCAAAGCTTTCTACAAATACTTGATCCTCAAGGGAGAAAAAACAGAATCTTGATTCTCAAATTCTTCAAAAATTCTCGAAGTTGGTGGTATTTTCAGAAGCCAGCCCGTGTAGATCAAATAGGCTGCATACGCTATTTTGGGATGAGTGAGAATTGTCAAAGATTTTCTCACTGCTATGAAATTTAAGTTACTGGGCATTCTACCTTGTGAAAGTGAGACTGAGTCCCAAGGCTGAGAAATCCTTATCCATGGCTTCTAACAGCTGTCTTCTTGCAATGCCGCTCATGAATAGCTTCTTCATGAAGCTGTGACAATAACATAAGGCTTTGTGGTTCCTGGGGATATTTCTCACTGTTCTCTCTTGACCATCTATTGGGCATTCAGCGAGCCCAGATTTAGCCTTCATCCCAGAAGGAAAGTGTTGAGGTTTTCACATGACTCCTTTCTTTGCTCACTATGTTTGCGTACTGATTTCTGAGTGTTCTTGCTGGTGGGATGAGCAGTGTGTGTCTGTGTGTGCACATTTTGTGTCCACGTCTACCTGTATGATATCTTTCAGAAGTGGAGAATTTTGCCACGCAGCTTTTCCTCTGACAAAACAGTTTATTACCATGGCCTCACCAGAGATCTCTTGGCATTATATAATTGGCTTTAATTTTGAGTAATGTAGCCAAATCTCCAAGAAAGTTCTTAGGGAGGGACCGGGCTCATGCTTGGGGGTCCTAGAACCTAGAAAATTCTATAATGTCAGGCCTCAGTATTTATAATCAGGCTTCTCTCTTTAAAGCTGTGTTTGATTTACAGCTTTGAGAAGTATCTAAGTCATTTACGTACAGTCTCAGCTGGAGGCATTTTCTGATTTTGGCCAATGGATCCCTTCGGTGCTCTAAGCCCTGTTAACATGAGAGTAAGAATATCATCAACTCCTGCTGCCCTTTGGAGCTTAGCTATCTTGTCTACCTTCTACATTTATTTTATGATGAAGGGCTCAAGGTACAGCAGCTTTTTCAGATTTATTGCACATGAATCCGTACACACTTCCCATGTAAACCTGCCCTTCATTTCTTCCTCCTCAGCTTGAAGGGAATTTGGAATATGGGGGCGGGAATCTAGAAGCCTCTAAGATTTCTTTCTGTATGAGCAGGAAGACATATGTGGTGGTTGATGATGTAAAATGAGAATCCGTATCTTCTAGTGAGACAGCCAAAGCCACAGAAAATTCTGCTTGATTTTTTTAACCTATCCACACAGCAGCGGTTCCTATTTCTAAGCTCTCAGATGGCTTCACACGGTGAGACCAAGGCTTTCAATAGCTTTTCTGCTATGGGAAAAGCTGCTGACAATCATTGCATTGATGCTGAAAGGAAAGTCAAATATTGAGGCCAGCATAGAATTTCTGTGGGTGTATTTGGGCCTGTGGAAATCCAAGGAAAAGAATACCACCTTACACGGCCTTTTCAGGGCCCCATGCCAATATTGAAGGGGCTCACCAAGATTTGCCTTAGATTGTGTTTTCAGTACGGTGTTTAATTGCCAGAAATGCTCTTCACTTTTATAATTAATAGTGCGTTGTGCTGTCTATCATGCGCCCCAGGTGTGTTGTCAGGGACATGGCGAAGCCTGCTGCCTGCAAAACACCAAGGAATGCTGAAAGCCAGCCCCCTCAACCACCACTGTAAGTATGGCATTGGTTTTATTGACTGAAAATGTCACCTCTTACTCAGATCACTGGTTACAGATTTATTAATGACTTTGCATGTGGGAGTGGATACACTAGTTTCTCTGGTATGTGTATAATAGAAGATACTGCTGTTCAGTTAGATGGAATTATCTGTAAACAGAAGCTCTGGAGTAAGTATCCTTGTTAAATGATGTTTCTAATATATTGCAGGAAGTAGACTAAGACCAGTTATTATTATTATTGGTTTTGGAATGCATACGGCCTGAATTATTAGAATCCCAGGAAGTATGGAATCAAGGTATAGGTGGGGTGCCAAGTAGGGACTGGAGTGTGTTAGAGAAGAAATGAACAGTAGTCTACCACCCAACCCTCACGCTATAATGTTTAAGGGTAATGGACACTCTTCAGAGACACGCTTGTCTCCCTAGTTTCAGCTTTATTATTGTGGGTAGAAATGATTAAATGTGAGCAACAAAGGGTAACATCAAGGGTGGGAGAAGTAATCGAATATGTAAGCTTTTAGTTTCCCATACAGAGTTTGAGGAGTTTTTTTTTAAAAAAAAAAAATGTTAGAATTCTGCAGAGTAGCACGATGCACTCAATCCTCAGAATATAAGTATTCTCCTAGTGAGAATAGATGAAAATGTCCTTAAAATGCATGATCAGCAGCAACTTCCTTAGCAGAAGCATTTACAGTGAACCAGATACAACTGGGAAATGTCTCCTTCCAATGTTTATAACAAAATCCTTTGAAGAAATGTGTTTTCAAATCATTTTTAAATATCTCTTCAGCTATCACAGAAATATTTTTTAATGCAAAGTCAAAATTTACTGATGAAGTAGTAAAAAATCTCGGAGAAGAAAATTAAATTCTTCTATTTCTTTGGAAGTTTTTATTAGCAATGATGAAAATTAAACAAAATCCCACGTTTTCTTAGAGCAATAGAAATCTTTTCTAAGCATTGCATATGCCATCGTACTTTGCAAGCTCTTTACGTTTTACCTAATCAAAACTCACAGTAACAGGTGGATTTTGTATGTCTATCTATTTGATATCATCTCTACTCTCAACTTTTTCCTTTAGTTTGGCCATTGAAATGCTTATGTTTGGTATGTTATATACAAGAACAAATAGTTGTAAGTATTGAACTTTAGGATATTAACATTTTACAGTAAAATTTAGGACACTTAGTGTATGTGTTAAGGATTTTTATCTTGATAATAGGCTTGGATATCAATTTCTGCATAATCAGTGTTTTTCAAGAAGTAAAAATGTTTTGATTTGATCATAGTAAAAATGATTTATAATTACTTTGATAAAAGTAAAAATTCATCAGTACAATAAATGATTATACCATGTACTTACTTTATACATAAATATTAGTGTATATTATATAGTATTTTATTACATACATTCATATGGGAATATCATTGTTTTTCAGGCTTGTCTGAAAATTCTAGCCTTAAGCTCTCCTCCTGCCTCAGTTTCCACAGTAGAAAGACAGGCATGTGTCACCATGTAGGACCTTTTTTTTTTAAAAAAAAAATAAGTTCTCTTACTGTAAAGAGCTTTTTCTTATGATTTAGCCATGATAATTTCCCAGAAAACTTCTGATCTTCTCTAACTATCTTACTTTTCAAAACTAAATGTTGATGTAAAATGTCAAGCTCCACACACTGAAATAGCTTTATTTTATTTTATTTTATTTTATTTTATTTTATGTGTGTGAATTCGGGTGTACACGTTCCTATTTGTACATGTGTGTGCAGGTGTGTATAGATATTTCAGTGCATAAATGCTTAGATCAGAGTATGATATCAGGTGTCTTTTGCTAATGATCTTTACCTTACATTTTTTCTCTTTCTGTGGTGTGTGTGTGTGTGTGTGTAGTTGTGTGCGTGGACGTGTATGTGTGCATGGATATGTGTGCGTGTATGCAAACAGATGTCTGTGTGCATATGTGTGTGCGTATGTATGTGTGAGTGCACAGAAACCTAGAAAGATCCTGGTGAGTCTTGCTCTATTCTCAGCTCTGTCTCCTTGAGACTAGGTCCCTCACGAAGCAAGGTGCTAGGCTGATAAGCAGTGAGTCCGAGTCACCCTCCTTACTGTTTGCCCTTTAGTGCTGGAGTTACATGGCCTTGCCAGGCATTTTCATGTAGGTGCTAGGAATCTGAACTCTCCCCAGCCATCTCCACCTTCATTTTTTTTTTTGAGTCATGGTTTCTCATTGGCTGGGGGTCATTGTCTGGACAACAAACTTAGAGGACCCTCCTGCTTTGTCTACCATCACTGGGGTGTGAGAAGCATCCATCGGAATCTATTTGATGTAGGAACTAGGGATCAGCCTCATATCCTTATGCTCATGAAGCAACCACTTGATCCACTGAAATGTCTACAGATTGTCTCGATTTATTTATTTTAGCACAGGGGATTGAACCCCAGCTCTGCACATATATTAGGCAACCACACTGTATTACAGAGCTTCCTCCTAGCCTGCACAATGCCATTTTAACTGGCTTCACTCTTTCCAAAGTTCATGCTCTTCTGGATGTTAGGCACAAAGTAACAAATGTTGTCCTGTCCAATTAAGACTTAGACTTTTTCTGTATTCCTGAGACAAGGACTAAGTACCTCTGACTGTCTTGAAGGTCACTGTGTAAGCCAGGTTGGTCTCAAACTCACAGTATTCTGTCTGCCCCTGTCTTCCTCGGCATCTCTCCCACCAGTGCTGAGATTAAAAGTGTGATACTAGGCTAGAAGATGATTACATCATTGCTTTTAGTTATCACTCTTTTGGAAGTCATTAAATTTGCTTATACAGCTATAGTTGTGGAAGTCAATCCTAACATGAGTTGAACCTAATAAAATGGTGCCAGTGGTGTCCCTGGCTTTATTGGACATGAAGCAACAGTTGTGGACTCCTTGTATCCTTCTTCCTAGCCATGTATTTACAATGTAGTTCTCTGATTGAGAAAGTAGACTTCTCTTCAGGTGAATGGAAGAATTCAGAGGCCAAGAAGTTCAAATGGCCAAAAGACACCTAAGGTCATGCTCTACTTCCTTAGCGATCAGGGAAATGCAAATCAAGACAACTTTAAGATACCATCTTACACCTGTCAGATTGGCTAAAATCAAAAACACCAATGATAGCCTTTGCTGGAGAGGTTGTGGAGAAAGGGGTACACTCATCCACTGCTGGTGGGAATGCAAACTTGTGCAACCACTCTGGAAAGCAGTGTGGAGGTTTCTCAGGAAATTCGGGATCAACCTACCACCGGACCCAGCAATACCACTCTTGGGAATATATCCAAGAGAGGCCTTATCTTACAACAAAAGTATATGCTCTACTATGTTCATAGCAGCATTGTTTGTAATGGCCAGAACCTGGAAACAACCTAGATGCCCTTCAATTGAAGAATGGATGAAGAAAGTATGGAATATATACATATTAGAGTACTACTCAGCAGTAAAAAACAAGGACTTCTTGAAGTTTGCAGGCAAATGGATGGAAATAGAAAGCACTATCCTGAGTGAGGTAAGCCAGACCCAAAAAGAGGAACATGGGATGTACTCACTCATATTTGGTTTCTAGCCATAAATAAAGGACATTGAGCCTATAATTCGGGTTCTTAGAGAAGCTAAATAAGAAGGAGAACCCAAAGAAAAACATATAGGCATCCTCCTGAACATTAACCTTCATCAGGCGATGAAAAGAGACAGAGACAGAGACCCACATTGGCGCACCGGACTGAAACCTCAAGGTCCAAAGCAGAAGGAGAGAGAGCACGAGCAAGGAACTCAGGACCACGAGGGGTGCACCCACACACTGAGACAATGGGGATGTTCTATCGGGATCTCACCAAGGCCAGCTGGCCTGGGTCTGAAAAAGCCTGGGTTAAAACTGGTCTCACTGAACATAGTGGACAATGAGGACTACTGAGACCTCAAGAACAATGGCAATGGGTTTTGATCCTACTGCACGTATTGGCTTTGTGGGAGCCTAGGCAGTTTGGATGCTCACCTTACTAGACCTGGATGGAGGTGGGTGGTCCCTGGACTTCCCACAGGACAGGGAACCCTGTTTGCTCTTTGTGCTGACAAGGGAGGGGAACTTGATTGGGGGAGGGGGAGGGAAAGGGGAGGCGGCGGTGGGGAAGAGACAGAAGTCTTTAATAAATAAATAAATAAATTAAAAATAAAAGAATTCAGAGGCCATGCTTCTTATTTATTAACTTTTAATAAAGGGTCATATTTGTGGATTAAATCCTCTGTGGAAAGGACAAAAGCAAGTTATAAGAAGGACAGAATTTTAGATGAGTTGAAAATAGTGAAGTCATGTTGTTAGTGGGTAAAATGGACAAATATCAGTGACCAGATTTGTTGTAAAAGTTTGAATGGAATAGAATAGAAAATTATAAGAGTACATCTTAGATGAAGATTTGATTTGAAGACACACTTTATTATTCAAGATAAATGAGTCGAGATATAAATTTTAATTTTCATTGCATTAAGTTATGAGGCTTTCATTAATAGTTTAATTAGATTAGCATAATCAGATATGTGTATATATGAAATTACTATTGGTAGCAGTGGGGAAAATTAAGTATGAATGTGACATATACTGAACCAATGTCAAATCAGTCAGCAACCTTTTGTAATAGTTCAGGGAGAAATGCAGAGGCCTTAGAGGAGAAGTTCAGAACCTGAGTCATCTCAGAGCTAGAATCTAGTTCATATGGATGGTACTTTCTGCTCAATTAAATATATTTGTAAGGAAATAATTTAGTGGACCTACCCTGTTCATGCTTGAGTGATAGACACAATGACGAAGAAATTAAATTTAAGACATAAACCAAATCTAGGATAGATGAGCAGTACAGAGTTGAGTATAGACTGTGATTTTGTGGTACATGTAAATTATCCAATTTTATAAATTTAACATACACTCCCACCAGCAATGCAGGAGTGTTCCCTTTACCCCACATCCTCTCCAACATAAGTTATCATCAATGTTTTTTATCTTGGCCATTCTTACAGGTGTAAGATGGAATCTCAGAATTGTTTTGATTTGCATTTCCCTGATGGCTAAGGATGTCAAACATTTCCTTAAGTGTCTTTCAGTCATTTTAGATTCCTCTGTTGAGAGTTCTCTGTTTAGGCCTGTACTTTTATTTTTTTATTGGATTATTTGTTCTTTTGATGACCAATTTCTTAAGTTTTTTTTTTTTTTTTTTTGGATATTTTGGAGATCAGACCTCTGTCTGATGTGGGGTTGGTGACGATCATTTTCCATTCTGTAGGCTGTTGTATTATTTATTGTTTATTTGCTTTACAGAAGCTTTTCAATTTCAGGAGTTCCCATCTATTAATTGTTTCTCTCAGTGTTTGTGCTACTGGGTTATATTTAGGAAGTGGTCTCCTGTGCCAGTGCGTTCAATTGTACTTCCCACTTTCTCTTCTATGAGGTTCAGTGTGGCTGGCTTTATGTTGAGGTCTTTGATCCATTTGGACTTGAGTTTCATGTGTGGTGATAGAGTGAAAGCTGATACAATCCCTTTGGACATCAGTATGGCGATTTCTTAGAAAATTAGGAAACAGCCTTCCTCAAGACCTAGGGGTAGAGCTAGAAAGCATCATATTGAGTGAGGTAGCCCAGACACAGAAAGACAATTATCATATGTACTCACTCATAAGTGAATTTTAGACATAATGCAAAGAAAACCACCCTACAAATCACAATCACAGAGAACCTAGACAACAATGAGGATCCTAAGAGAGGCATACATGGATCTAATCTACGTGGGAAGTAGAAAAAGACTATCCTTTAGTTAGCCTGGTTATTTTCCAAATCAAGCTAATTTCTACACAGGATGCCACATACACAATGGGAAGTTTGTGCAGGCTTGTACACATGTAGGGTTTTCAGGACAGCTTCTTAAGAACATTTTTTTTTCTTTTGGCCATGGAAAATTATTGTTTTGTGTAAAGTTGCATGAGGAGAATGGGAGGCTGCCTGAGACAAAGCTTGGGCATCAGATTCAAAAGTGACCTGTGTATGTGTGCTCACTGATGGCATCAAGGGAAAAATGAAGTACAAGGGGGAAGAGAAGATACTCTACAAAGGAACAGAGGCATTTGGGCTCAAATGTTCTCTACAGAGAGACTGAGATAGAGAAAGATGATGACGCTGAGGGACAGCAATAGAAAGGGACAGAGAGACTGAGATAGAGAAAGATGATGATGCTGAGGGACAGCAATAGAAAGGGACAGAGAGACTGAGGGACGGAGAGCTCAGGCGGACAAGCCCTCTGTCTTAAGAGTCACCAATACAAGAAATACCCAGAACCATTAAGAGATGGCCCATTGCTATGATCAAGGCAAAAGTACTAACCAGCTCACGGCAACTCCTAACACTTTTATAGAACCAAAGAACTAATATACAAGAAATTAAATAAATTATATTCCGCTGCGCATGCAGAAGGAAAGAGACCCAGTGCTGTTATTCACAGGGTGGCATCAGATAAAAGGGGCTCATGGAGACTTGGTGAATAGGCATAGAATTCTGTGCATTGGTCTGCAAATCACAAAAAGAAAGACTATGAAAGCCACACATTTTTTTTAAGTTCTGTCACTTTCTAATTATAACTATGAATTGGAAATGTCAGTGTTCCTCATATTCTTTATTTTCAAGTTACTGGCTGTTCTGATTTCATTCTAAATGACAAAAAAATATATAATTTTCTACTTGGATCTCTTATTGCTTCGAATATCAATAGAAATTTTATATTGATCCCTACTGCACATGGTACAAGAACTATGACACTTATTATCCCACATTGTGTATGAAAAATGCCTTATGATTTTGACAAAAATCTTTGACTAAAAATAATGCATGAAAAATATGTCCCTGAAAAATGCATTCATTTGTGCTAGAATATATGACTAAAAAATTTCTGCTTATGACAGACAAGTAAAACAAATAGCGGTTTAAAGTAGAAATACTTTATCTTGTATAAATTATTAAATACTTATTTTTCTAGGAGTATTTAAACAATGACAGAATTATTAAATCTTCTGTCTCAATAGAGCAACATGGTGGGGAAAAAAACACAAAATGAAACTGTTTAAAATGGAAAAAATCAAATACTTTCTTTTTTATTTAATTTTTCTATCCACACGTATTTTGTTAATCTGTGAGAATGAAGTTTAACACTAAATTCCTGAAGTAATACAAATAAGATTCCTAAAACATTTAGTTCCATGTGTGTTCTACATTTGTGTGGATGTTTACAATTTTATGAGGAAATACATCAACGACTCAGAGAACACAAGGCACTCTAGATAGCACACGGTCCTGCTTAATGTTTAAGATCAATTTGACACAAACTAAAGTTGTCTGGGAAGAGTGAGCTTTAGTGGAAGAATTACTCCATCAGAATGGCCTGTGACTATGTCATCAAAGAACTGTCTTGACTGGAGATTTATAGGGGACAGTGAGTGGTGTGGACCCTGGGAAGGTAATCTTAGTGTGTGTGAGAAGAGCAGCCTAAGTCGGGTGTGGTGGCACACGCCTTTATTCCTGGCACTTAGGAAGCAGAGGCAGGCAGATCTCTGTGAGTTGAGGCCAGCCTGCTCTACCAAGTGAGCTCCAGGACAGACAAGGCTGCTTTACAGAGAAGAGAGGAGGAGGAGGTAGTGGCAGTGGCAGTAGTGAACATGAACCAGTGAGCATCCTTTCTCCATAGTTTCTGCCTCCCGGTTCCTGCCCCTGAGATCCTGCTTAGACTTCACATAATAATGATAGATAAGGAATGAAGTATTAAGTCAAGTAAAGCCATTCCTCTTCAAGTAGCTTTTGGTCATGGAGTTTACCGATCAGCAGAAAAGCCAACTGGAATACTCTTTCTGTTTCATTGTTTGAACAGTTTCTTGACTAAATTCCACTTGCTTCACCTTCTCTCTCGCCACAACTCCACAATAGTGTCCCCAGGACTACGTTACTTTCTGCCAGCCTATTTGTGACTTACACTGTGTGACGATTCTTCCTTCTGTGACTAGCTTCTCAGTGAATAGTTGTAACATGGAGGGTGCCAGGCTGCTTGTTTGTTGTTGTTTTTGTCCCGCCCAGTACCCCACAACTGTTTAGCCCCAAAGAAAATCACACATAAATCTCTATAAGTTATAAAGCTGATTGGCCCATTAGCTCTAGCCTCTCACTGGCTAACTCTCACATCTTGATTAACCCATTTTTCTGATCTATGTTAGCCATGTGGCTCAGTACCTTTTTTTAGCTGGCAGCTCACATCCTGCTGCTTCCGTGGTCTGGGCAGGAGTGGGTGGAATCAACTTCCTCCTTCCCAGAATTCTCCTGTTCTCATTACATCATTTCTACTTCCTGTCTGGTTTTCCCGCCTATATTTCCTGCCTGACCAGTCAGCATTTATTTATAACGTGATTGACAGAATACAGACAATTCTCCCCCACCACTACCCCCTCTTTTAAAAAAAAAAAACAAAGAAAAATATCCATAGTCCATTTTTTGGGAATGTGGGTATAGTATTGACAGAATACAGACAATTCTCCCCCACCAAATACTTTCCACAGACTCAAAGGCCTCCAAGACCTCACTATAAGGCTTGCTTGTCTAATCCACTCCTGTCCTTCTCCTTGCTTTCTTATGTCTTGCGTCAACTTTTTAAACAGATACTGTACACACAAGAACTCTGGAGAGAGTATTGCGCATGCCTTCTTCTCTTCCTGGAATTCCTTTCCCCTGACTCTTCACAAGGCTGACTTCTAGTTTCCAAGTGTCTCTCCAAATGCCAACCACCTTTTAGAATCTTCTGTGAGCCACCTCTCTAAATAACCACCCAGCATTGCCTTACATGCCTCTGCTCACTCGTTGGAGCGCCATGATACTTTCTTTATGGTTCAGATTTCCTCCCACCCTCCACGCTCTGCGATGACCTGGCCACTACGTAAGTGCTGACATTAGCTATGCAATCTGTACAGACAGGTATTCTCTGAGAGGAGGATGAAGAGGCCAATGCATTGCAGAGGAAGTGGTGAATTGCTTATCCTACTGCACACGCCGCTGCCAGCTGAAGGCATCCACTTCCCTTCCTCTCAATGACTCTTTTGCCTGAAAGCTGATTTAACATGATTTAACTGAAGGGGTGGACCGCATCTGTGCCGAGATAAAAAAAAAAAATCAAAAGTGTTTGGGAAAAGACTGAGCAGAAAATTTGAATAACTTCAGGGGTAGAAAAGATGACACAGCTCAGAAAGGACAGAGGGATGAAGGCTCTAAAAATAGGGAACAGTGAACTTCCAGTACTAAAATGGTCGTTCTGAGACACTGGAAAGAGTCACTGTACTCACGAAGGGAAAATGTCTATAGACTAGCAACATGCCAGTGGCTTAGCCGTTCTTCTCTGTGATCCAATGCTATAGCAAGGCTTAGCTCTGAGCAACTGACCACATAAACTAAAGGTCATGTGAGATATGCAGAGCTATAAGACACAGTGATAAGGATGCCTGTCTACACTTTCAGAGACATTAGGTTTTAGTTACAGAGTTATAACGATGATGTTAGGTATGTGATTTTAAGTGCATAACCATAAAACACACACACACAGTATAGGAATAATGCCCGGTGTTATATTTTTAGTGTTTGAGGTTGACTATTTTAAAAGTAGGTTAAATATATACTTCTGCAATTGAATCTAAATGATGAAATTGGTTCTGGACCCATATGTGTTGGTCCTCAGAAGTTTCTGTGTTATGATTAAGTCTTCACCAAATTTGCTATTGCTGAAAAAAGCCATGCCCTTGAGATCTGAAAAATTGAGCCTATTAAAAGAAAACAGCAATGGCCGCCTTCTCAGCACTTCAAGGCTGACTCATTTAAGGCATTGGAGAAAGGGAAGGACATGTGTGGCACACACGCCTGTATCAAAGTCCTCATGCTGATGGTACCTAGAGAGATAAGTGGAGTATACAGATTACCCGTGCTCTCAAGGTGATTTCTAGAAAAGAGTAACAGAGAGAACAAAGAATGGCCACAGGAAATTCTGAGACCACATAAATGGATTCCCTAGGAGAGGGACACTTGGTCACAGATCATACATTTAGGATAAGAAGAATCTCATGAAAGGCTTGACCACCAGCCCTACAGCTCCATCCGGCCAGGAAAAACTTTCAGTCTTGAGGTTGCTCTTAGGAGTGACTGAAAGTTTTTCCTGGCCGGATAGAGCTTAGGGCTGGTGGTCAAGCCTTTCATGGGCAACCTCAAGACAAAGGTAGAGAAAACATAGCACTTAGTCATGGGCTCCAGCAGCGAGAACATGTTCAAAATTACCCCAGTATTGCTTGATGCTTTGAGAAGCTAGTCTCTTCCCCCCCCCCCCAAAAAAAAAACACTAACCCAAATTTTCCTAACTACCTAACTCAGAGTTCTTATGAGCTATCACAGGCTCTTTAAACCCATCCTTGGTCAAAATAAACAAAAGGGAATAGATGAGGGGTTCTCAAGCTTCCTAGCGTTGCAGCCCTTTAATAAAACATCTCATGTTGTGGGGATCCCCAATCATAAAATTAGTCCATTGCTACTTCATAACTCTAATGCTGTTACTGTTATGGATTGTAATATAAATAACTGATATGTAGGCTATCTGATATGCCATTCCCCTCCAAAACTGGTAGAAACCCACAGGTTGAAAAGCACTAGAATAAATCATTTCTTTTCTTAAACAGATTTCTAGACTAGCAGTTACCAAGAGGAAGGATAGCTTGTTGGATTATGCAATTTCTTCCTCTTCTCCAATTTGAAAAGAAACCCTTTAAATAAGAATTCCATCTTAATTTTACATACATACCTTATACCCAAGGAACAGTGGATATACAATTTAATTTGTTGAAGTCTACTAATATTTTGATATATTTGCTGCTTTGACTACATGTTAAATCATGTAGCATTCTTAAAACATGATTGAGTGACACTTCCATAATATATTAAATGAATAGTTTACAAAGCTATCAAAATATAAAGCATGCTGATACGTGTCTCTGCAGGTCTTGAATAAGAGAACAACAGATGTAGAACACTCTGCTCCTGCTGATCAATCACACAGACACTAACTCTCTTGAACACGTTTTGCTCTCAGGATAGTGTACTGGAAATTTCCCCTTCATATGCCATCTTCTGCTTCTAGCTTCTCATTTCCTTCTCAGACCCTAATAAATACAGAATGTCTGCCTGCTTATTATGGAAAACTGCTACATCGATGCTATCAGTCACTTGTATGTGACCCAATCCATGGTGCATTTTTTAACTCATCTGGTTATTTCTTGATTTTATATTTCACGAACAAGTTGAATGAATCTCATGAGTCTCTGTGCTGCCTTGCTTCTGGATATACTGTTTAGTTAGTCTGTCACTTCTCCACTAAACTGAATATATTCTTTCTTGTCCTATTTTAGTGATATTTTATTACTCAAATCTTTCCCTCCTACTTTTTCTCATCTTTCTCCCCTCCCCAATTCTTCTTTTTTAATCCAAAGATCCTTTGTGATATCAGCTACTACTGTACTTACTGAGTACTTCAGATAGCCTCAACTATATATTAATATTTTTTTTCTTTTTTTAATTGATTTTTATTGAGCTGTACATTTTTCTTGGCTCCTATCCCTTTCTGTCCCCTTCCCTCCAACTCACTCTCATGGTTCTCATGCTCCCAATTTACTCAGGAGATCTTGTCTTTTTCTACTTCCCATGTAGATTAGATCCATGTACGTCTCTCTTAGGGTCTAGGTTCTCTGGGATTGTAAATTGTAGGCTTGTTTTCTTTGCTTTATCTCTAAAAGCCACTTATGACTGAGTACATATGATAATTGTCTTTCTGAGTCTGGGCTACCTACTCAATGTGATGTTTCCTAGCTTCATCCATTTGCCTGCATATTTCAAGATGTCGTTATTTTTTTTTCTGCTGTGTAGGACTCCATTGTGTAAATGTACCACATTTTCCTTATCCATTCTTAGGTCAAGGAGCATTTAGGTTGTTTCTAGGTTCTGGCTATGATAAACAATGCTGCTATGAACATAGTTGAGCACATGTCCTTGTGGTGCAATTGAGAATCCTTTAGATGCATACCCAAAAGTAGTATTAGTGGGTCTTGAGGAAGATTGTTTTCCAGTTTTCTGAGAAATCGCCATACTGATATCCAAAGGGCTGTACCAATTAGCACTCCCACTAGCAATGGGAGTGTTACCTTTTCCCCACATCCTCTCCAGAATAAGTTGTCATCAGTGTTTTTGATTTTGGCCATTCTTACAGGTGTAAGATGGAATTCAGATTTGTTTTGATTGCATTTCTCTGATGACTAAGTATGTTGAATGTTTCCTTAAGTGTCTTTCAGCCATTTTAGATTTTTT